>BMAO01011152.1:0-25277 GCA_019973975.1 Trichonephila clavata | reverse complement strand
TATAATCCTTTTTCATGTTCTTTGAGATTAATTTAATTTCCAGGTTATATTTTCATTTCATTACTTCGTTTCTTTGTAACTCCTACATTGAACAAAAATGAAAATTGGAATCTGGATGAATAGGGAATGATATGCGTATTAATTTGTTTGCAATCTTACTTTTTTCAACTTTATTAATGGAAAAAAGTAGACTTGTAAACTACTAAACCAAATGAGGTTTAGTAAATTTATAAGACTTGGTTAAAATATATAGTTTAACGCATTAACTGTTAAAAATTTTCAACCAAAATGTTTTTTAAAGAAGCAAATTTTTTACTGTATAAAGCAAAACACAATTTAATAAAATAAGAAAATGGAACATTTGTAATTTGAACTTTAAATTTTAAAGTTTTTATACAATTTTTTATTTTAAAATTGTGGAACAAGAAACCCTTAATGTTTGCTTTTTTCAGTGCTTCTACATGCTATGTGAAGAATGTTTTATATATCTTAGAAAAATTTCATGTTCGTACTTTTTTAACGAAGTTACCTTTTAACTGATGTTTTTGTATGTTGGTACGTGCACTTGTTAATATAATTTGAAGTATTTTGTAATATGAAGTCTTATAAATAGTGGAGAGAAGTTATTCGTCTTTTTGTGGAGTATCTTTTCCATTTTCATTTCTTCTCTTGCTTGGCTAGGCATGTGCCTAGGGCACACAAGATTTGGGGCCTAAAAATGGAGGGCGAAAAAGAAAAAAAATACAGCAAACAAACCACCTATTGAATTATGTATGGGTTGTGTTTGTGTAAGTGAGAGGAATTACGCAAATAGAAAAGTTTAACCGTTTTACGTTGCCATTCAATTAAAATGATATTAGAATGTAAATTGATTAAAATGGTGTCATTAATGATTTTACAATGATCAAAGCTCGATGAAAACCTTTATTGTACAAGTACAATGACAGTGACTCAAAAAATAATAAGAATGTGTAAAAATAATACATAGTAAGGAATACGCAATGATAATTAACAAGTTGATAGCAGTTCATACAATAATGTATACTGTAATTGCAAAATACTTCATAAATTTACAGCACCAATCCATAAACGAGTTTGTGGTCCATGCTGCCGTATGGTAAGAAATGAACAAAAAAAAAGTAGAAAAACCATTCCAAAATCCTTTCCTTATGCTGCGGTTGCCAGTCTGGGACACAGTGGATTCATATTTGGTGGATAGTGAAAAGACTATCCAAACAGCATAAAAAGAAAGGAAAAATGTATGACAGTTAAGGGAAAACTCTCTCAAACCAAAACTGGAACTAAAAGAGAACTCTCTGGAAATACTGGGGACGTGGGGCCTAGTGGAAGTGCCTAGGGCAATAGGAAGGTTAAAAATTGCCCTGTTTTCATGCAACAAACTGTACATTGTTTGGTCTAAATGATTCTTTTAAACAATTCGGTCAATAAGATCAAGTTTAAATTCTGGCAGTATGTTTCCCTACTTTTTTTGCAGTAGACGACATTTAAGTTCCATATTACAAAGTAAAATATGTAGAAAAAATATTTCAGTAAAATTTTCCATCTTATTTGCTAATTTCAAAGCTTACGAAAAGACGCTAATATTGGGCAATTGAATTTGAAGAATAACCAAGAAAAAACCAGAAGACAGTTCTGAATCTGATTCAGAATTTTATTCACCCTTTCACAAGATAGGGTTTTTGTTTGATTTGCCCATAATTTCAAAAATAGAGCTGCCCTGGATACAGTAGAACACAAATTTCAAGGATTTAAATTCTTGCCTTTATCAAAGAAAAACTTCAGCCTCCACGGTAAAGAAAAGGCCAACTGAGATAAGCATTTCAGTGCCATAAACAAACTATATCACCTTTTTAAAACCCTTGCACTAAATAATATCACTGTAAGAGTTAAAAATACGTGCATAAAAGAAAGAAAGAACAAATATAAGTACCCGTACAGGGTACGGGCATACCGGTTGTGACCAACTTTCAGTAGCATGGGAAAACAGGTTAAGGGGCTGGTAAAAATGTTTTGCTAACTTTACGAAAATAAAATTATTTAATCGTCTCTTTGTTAAATGTAAAAGTGAAATATTGTTTTCTGTAACATAATTCACTGGTTTCCAAATAAAAGCATCAAGAAACAATGTTTCTGTAAGAAAATTATGTAAAAGTATAAAACCAAAATATAGAAAAAAAATCTAAGAAAAAATACTGTATTTATCACTTTTAATTTTAGAAGTAAGTTAATTCTTTTGCTAATGTTCGATTTAAAATTACTTTTCTACGATCATTTAAAAAGTATAAAATGCTTTATAGAAACAAATGCACCACATTTTTCTACTCTCTTCAACATCTATCAATGACATTCCCTCCACTAACAACACTGAAATTTGCATATATGCTGATGACCCGGTGATACTTTGTCAACTCAAAGAACCAGCTTTCATCTCATATATGCTCACACTATACCTATCACATCTTGTCCATTGGTTTACCAAGTAGAAAATAGCCATCAACATTTTAAAAACAGAAACCATATTTTTCGCTAGACACAGAAGCTCCTGACAATTACTTCTGAGAGAATAGAATCCCTTAGTCTAATCAAGTTAATTACCTAGGGATTATCCTGGATGAAAATCTCACTTTCAAAACAGCATGCAACTTTTATTTGAATAAAATTTAAAAAGGCCGCGCATAACTATTCTCCTTGATTACCAGGAAAATCAAAATTAAGCAATAGAAACACAATGGTTACTACTCACTGATCCTGAACTATGCTTCCCTGTTTGGAAACATGCAGCAAAGACTCATAGTAATTATTTAGAAATAGCTCAAAGTTTAATTGTCAGGCATATTCTTAACGCTCGCTGGTTTGTAAGGAATGTAGGTCTCAGAGCTGCGAGTAATATACCGACTATTAGACAAAAGATCAGGAGAAATGCTACAGACTTCTTTAATAAAATTGATAACTCTGACAATAAATAAATCACTGACATCAAAAATATACGTCTGATCTTAATTTCCACAGTTACCAGATCAATCCTAATTGATCCAGCTTTTCTTTAATTTCTAATTATGCTCTCTTATAACTATATTTTTTCTTTTAATTCTTAAATTGTCTCTATTATACTACTCATTGTTTGGTTGTAAACGTAAATGCAAAAATTGCTGACCTCTCTGATCAGCCATCCACAGAAGCTCCACTCCATACCAAGTCGTTTTAACTTTTTACATCTGTGAAGGATCTATACGAGATCTTCTATTAACAGTCCTTTTGGGTATTCTTTTGGACCAGCAAAAATTACCAATCTTCTCTAAAGAAGAAACGTGATATGCAAATTAAGTTTATATATATGCCTAGTTTGCGAGTTGAAGAGTTCGTAAATTAGAAGTGAAGAGAAGAGTGAATGAAATGTTAGAAAGTTAGAAGTTTAGTTAACAAGAAGTGACAAAATAGTTACAAGGTGATGATTACCAGAATTGGTTTAAAAGTCCTTTTAAAGATTATACTCAGGAAGGGCTAAAGATAAGTTGAATTGATAAGTAGACTGCCTAAAGTCAGGTACTGTCAACTCCATATTACGTCGATGTTTAAAGTATTAAAGTAGTTAGGTGGACATTAAGTATTTATGTTCTGTGTAAAGTAATATTAAGGAAGAACCACATTATTATAAAGTGGTTATTAAATGTATTCTCCCCAAATGCGCGTGCGCGCGAATCTCGTCTCCTCCCTCTGTCCGTTGACTGAATTATCATATTTATAGTGTTGATTTACGTTTGAGTCGCTTAAAGTGATACATAAAATAATTGGAATTCATCATGTCGAATGATCCTTTATTTCCTTCCACACCTTTAGTAGGGTCACAGGGTAGAAGGGAAAGGCGCTTGTTTCACTACATATGTTTCTGACTCAGACTCCTTTGCTGCAACCGGATTGGCTAGGCATGGCTCCTCCCACTCCCATCACAGAAAATAAATAAATAAAAAAATTTTCTAAGTCTAGATTTTTTTCCATCAACATTTATCTTTATTTTATTTATATTTGTAAATTTATTTATATCAAAGTTATTTCTCTTTTCACTATTTTCTTTAGTTATTTTTAAATTTTAAATATTATTTATTAAAAATTTGAAAGAGCATTTTAATGCCATCCAAAATATCCTGAAAGGATCTGAAGGTCCGGAAGAACTAATGCTCCCACCCCACTAAACTACAAACTGCATTTTTAACATCATGAGGTCTTAATTGCTTTCCGAACACTTATATTCTGAAATATCATGGTAGAATCAGCTAAAGGTTGGTTTTAGATACATATTTCTGGTAGTATTCTATCTCTTCCTAATATTGTGTCTTATAGCCTCAAACCAAGAACCTTTTAGCTGTGGCATTTCCTCAACGAGATAAAAAAAATAAGGAAAATTAAGTAGAAATCTTCTAAGTTAAAAAAATTTTTTTGTGTAGAATTAAATATTGATCTCAAAAATGTCCTCTCTCTCTCTCTCTTCTTTTATCAATATTACTTAAATAACTACGAGCACTTGAAAAATCAAAATGTGGACAAAGATAAATTATTTTAGTAGTACATTTTAAAAATAATAACATTTATTGAAGTGCAATGTTAAGAAGAAATATATATAAATTTTAGTTTTATGTGAAGTACAACAGAGCCATATAACGGAAGAAAGCACATTCATTTTTAGAAGCATTAAATAGCATTAAATTCACTTTAGAATGCATTATGCATTTTTAAAAAATTTTAAACTGAACTATACGGCTTTTAAGGTATACTAACAATGTTAAATTCAGTATTTTTATGTAGCTTTTTCTCAGAAACTATTAAATGTAGAGACTTAACTTTTCTCAGTATATTAATTAGACATTTTTATTTATAATGAAGTGAGCTTTTTCAGATATACTGTTTAGTTTTTTACAAAAACATGCAACGTAAAAGTGTCAAGATGAATCTTTTTGAAAATTGTCATTTTTTGTTACGATAACTGGTCTGAAGCAAAATATTCTGGAAATATTACAAAAAGCTCACTTCAATATGTATAGTTACATATCAGTAAAAAGGAATGAAAATTGCAAGTCCATCCATTCAATAGTTTCTAAGAAAAAGGTGCACAGTTTTAACATCATTTTGAGATAATTGCAATTTTATTATAAAATGCCTCTTCATCAGACAATTTATGCATTACAATCTGTATTTGCTTTTTTTTTTTAAATATTAGCTTATTCTCCATTACTTTTAAGCCTTTTTTCTTTTACTTAGATTTCTCAGAAAATGCATACATAGCATTTTTTCACTTTTAACCTATCGAGATATTTTATAGCATGTGCATCATTTTCCTCGAATTCCGTATCAATTTCTGAAGAATTTTCTGTTCCGATACATTATTTTCATTATTTTCACACACTTTTAATGGCTTCCCAGGTTACTTTCTCTTTCCTTTCCAGAATTTGATCAAAAGTAGGGTCCTTCATGATTTTGCGTATTTTATGCACCAAGGAGATTTCTTTCCTTATTCTTTGCGTCACTCTGCCTGGGAAATTTCGATCTAAGGTATTGGAAATGTTCTCCATCCTTGTTCATGTATTCACAAAGTTCTCCATTAATTTCAGCTTATTATGCAGGGGTGGAAGCAGAATGTCATTTGGGTCTACAAGAGGGTCATTTAGGACATTTCTCTTACCGGATTTCAGATTTCTGGATAGCCATTTGCCTTGTATGTAGTGAGATTTTCGATCTCTTCTGTCCCTTAAACACAGAAGACAGCAGTACTTGGTATAGACAACCTGCACCCCCATGTGTAAAACAATGACTTTCAAGTCACCACGGGTCTGTCATTTATGATCCTCACATTCTATTAACTCTAGAAATAATACTGCTTTTAAACTAAGCTTGGAAGAGACAAAAAACAACCTCCAGTTATTTAGGTCATAACTGATGTTCATGAAATTACTAAGCCATTGACATATACATACAACCACATGTTCGTTCTTCTAAAAAAATGAAGATTCATTTCACGAGTCGTGTATTCTGTAACCTTGACGCTTGGTAGAAGTAGATTCCATTGCTGCAGCCTGCCTTCTGCTTTGGAAAGTCAAGATCTCTTACGAGTTTCGATTCTGATTAATTCAATCTGTGCGAATTCGTTATTTGAATCGTGCACTATTGCCTGTTCTTTGTTCTACTGAAGCTCTTGGTTGCACTCAAGACACACCTGCAGAGGTGGAGTTGTTACACGCCTTTTTGTAGAAGTTAAAAATCGATCTTGAGACAAATTCTTTCATCTACCCGCTTATATGAACATCACAAAGTTCATACACAGAATGTAAAGATAAGAGAAAGCTATTTATGAGAAAGGAGGAGTTTTGATTCTTGAAAACAAGAGCTAATCTAAAGTTTTTATGGTGATTTTCATGTTTAGTCGGCCAAAATACATCATAATAAACTATTTTTGAGCCCGAAACACACACATTTTTGGTGTTGCCTAGTGTAATTGATCGCCATCCTGTTGCCAACGTGAAAAGTGGTCGGAGTATATTGCATAGCGCAACCACCTTTGAACTTCCGTCAGTACATGTGGTACCCACCCCACTGCTATTTTGCGTAGGTGTAGCTCATTACGCAATATCCTGTGACGGTGCGTTTCTCGATGCCACTTGCCCTCTCTAACTCCAGTAACGTCCATCGTCTGTCTTCATCCATGAGTTGCTCGATGACGGCACGTGTGAAGTCGGTCCTCACACTGATCGGTCTTCTCGAACGTTGCTCATCACTGGTTGACACACATCCTTTCTGAAACTTCCCTACCCACCGTGCTACTGTACGGTATGGTAGGATATTATTCCCAAGGGCTTCCTCTAATTTATTGTGACATTCCATCACATTTCTCCTTTGGAGAACGGCTATTTTGATGTAAGCGCACTGCTCAACACGAATTATTCCATCTCACGCAACATTCACCTACTGACTGATTTCACAGCCTTTGCTGCACTACTACCAGCTATCACAGAACCATCTGTTTTTCTGCATACACACTATGCCTGCAGAACTTCCATACGACTCATATACGTTTGAGATCCGTTCACATATCTAAAAGAAAAAAAAATAGTTGCCATATGTATATGTATGTACAAACGTTTGAAAGCAATTTAAGGTTTATGTGTTTAACTGTCAAACACTTAGTTATCTTATCCAGTTGATTTCCTTCAGATGACATCGAACGTGTGCTTTCAACTTTAGCAATTCATTGAGTTAAGTAAACTACTCGCTAAAATGCTTTTTTATTATTATTCTTATTGATTTCTTTTTAATTATTATTTCAATAATTACTTTTTAATCTAAATTTTAATATTATTTATTAAATTTTGATAAATGAAACCTGATAAGTAGTGAAAAGTACAATGAAAATTTATTAAACATGTCGATCAATAATGAGGATGCAGAAGAAAACAATTACTTGGATAAAATAAATTTGAAATGAATAACTTTCAGAACAATTGTAGTGATCCAAGGGTCACGGGTTTGAGAAGGTTCGAGAAAAAGGCAGGCATGAACATAAAAAATAGCTACTTTTATTCATTCTTTAGCATTTTATGAAACAGGCAATTTTGTATATTAGTTCTGCAAATGAAATGAAATCCGAACCCTCTATAGAAAACCCAGATTATCGAAATAGCTTATTTTGATTTGAAGCTCTTTGTATGATACTTCTCGAAGCCCGATAACTCAGTCAGCTCCGAGGTTGATTATTTTCACTATTCTTGGTGGTTCTCTGTCTACTAATAATACGACCACCCATTCACTTCTCACCTTCACTAATTTTCTTATTTCACGCTTAACGATCAATACTTAACCATTAACTCACATACTGAACGACAGGCACTTAAACAGTAATTACATTTGCATAAAATCAGGCCATCTTTAGAGAAAGTGGTTTTTAAAGTAAAATTACAGCAAAAGAATATTTTTACCAAGATGATCAGTACAAGAACTGGAGATTTACCCGTTACACAATAACTATAAAACTATCATTATAAAGCAAACTTTTACATAAGTATATAATAATAAATACCTGCTTCTACAAAACATTCATTGAACAAACACATTTGTAAACATACATTCATTTCTTTGTTTAAGAATTATTTCTTATGTATGAATCTGAACTTTCTTTCCATACCAAAAAAAATAAAATATATGTTTAGTTGCTCTTTCTAATGGACTTCTACCTAATACGTATCATCTAGAATCAGTTGGAGTTAGACCGGGAAGAATGATGAAAAGGAATTTAATTCATTATCAAGAGCAATTTAGAAGGCGTTGTTATTTTTTTTTAATGCTGAATGGCAACAATGAGCGGAAACTAATGGAACCCGTTGAATGTTAAACTAATCATTTTTGGATTTGTTATTACGTGAAACTGTCTAGAGACTTTCTGTGAAAAAACAGGGTGCTGATGGATACAAAATTCTTATTTAAGGTATACAACTACCCTAAAACTGTGAATTTTGCCGAAAATTGACAAATTTTTCTATGATTTTACTTTTTGGGCCATCTAATTAGCTTTATAAAAATACCAAGTTTATCATTTTCCGTTTACTAGAACAAAAACTAGAAGTGTTTTAGTAAAATCAGATGCCATTACTTTAAGCAAGATGTCATACTTTAAAACGCGTTTTACTCGAAATATGATTTTTTGAAAATAATCAAACGGGGTTAGCGATTGCTCAAAAAGTTTTTAACGTAATTAACTGAAATTTTAATAATTAAC
Organism: Trichonephila clavata; assembly: GCA_019973975.1. Lineage (NCBI taxonomy): Eukaryota > Metazoa > Arthropoda > Arachnida > Araneae > Nephilidae > Trichonephila > Trichonephila clavata. Next base: position 16,498 of record BMAO01011152.1, on the reverse strand, counting down.
ATAATTTTCTGTTAGTTCTGTATAATAGTAGAATTGCTCAAACCTTCAGATTTATCAATCGCTGTTTTATTACAAAATTTACAGTCCCTTATTTGAATATAATCACTGTCTTTTTAAGCATTTTCATATAGTAACCAAAATAAAGAGCTCTAGTTTTTGTAAAAAAGAAAGTATCTCTTATCCTGAAAGTCATTTCAAAAGTGAATAATGTAGCAACACATTAGATTGAAAAAATTGAAAATTTGTTCATAAACCTTTGGTGCAGAATGGACCACGTTTAGGCTATTTTTTGTCAATTTTTACCTATTTTTTCCCATTTTAGTAATAACAATTTATTTTTCTCTTCTTAATTTTTAGCGCACTTTTCTTAAAAAGCACTAAACAAATTTAAAAATAACAAAAATATCCCCATATCTCCTTTTTTTTAAAAGAAAAAAAGTTGTCGCAACCAGTCTGATACCTTAAAACTGGGCAGTGTGCATTTATTTATTCATATTTTGCTTTGAGCCCATTTATATACATATATATATATACAGGTATAGGAGAAAATAATAGGAACAACCAATTAAAAAATGAGCCACCCTTCGACCATCCAATAAATAGCCGAGAAGTGTCGCATCAGTGTACCACCTAGTGGCAGCGAAAGGAAAGGTATCAGTTAAATGCTAGGCAGTGTGAGAGTTTCTGACTTGAGAATATTCTGTTTTTAACAAAATTACTTAGACCTCTCATCGTGAAAAGAGGAATAATAATTGAGCTCTCCTCGCTGGAGCGTTCTTGTCTAGAACAGTGAACCTTGTAGGTATTTCAAATACCACTGTGTCAAGGGTTATGGCAGCCTACTCAAACCTAGGTAAAATGTCTTCTGCAATACAAAACACGAGGTGAAACTCGACGTTTTAGGATCCTGAGTGACGAGTTTCGAAGAGGATAATTACCCTAAAGGGCAGACTACACTGCCAGACATAACGCTCCAGATTAATACCCACCCTCAGAACTATTCCTTAACCCATGAAAACTACTCAACGGGAGCTGCAATCTGCGAACAATGACAATGGGAACAAGTCATTTGGTTTGATGAATCCTTAAATACATTATTCCAGACGTGTGTTCGTCTGGCAAACACTGGCATTTCATGTTGTTTTCATGCTTCAACTGTGAAATGTGGAATAGATTCTGTGAAGGTGTGATGCACTATGTTTTCCCTAGGGTTGCAGCCTCTCTTTGTTCTTGAGGGAGATGATCACAAGTGATCATTCTCAAAACATTTTCGCTGATCATCTTCACCCTATGCCTCAGACTCTCTTTTGGGGAAAACGTCCTGTGCTCCAAGATGACAACACACCTATTCACAAGTATTGCTATATTCAAACATGGTTACATGAGCATGATGATGAAGCGGAACATCTAAAGCAGTGCCTCTAGTCACCTGATTTGAACATCATTCATTGTTTATGGGTTTTTACAGAACAATGTCCGTGCTCGGTTTCCTTTTTCACGCACACTATCTGAACTAGATACGGCCTTGCAAGAGGAATGAGTGCGGATTCCGATGAATCTTATTCAAGACCTTATACACAAAAGTTATAAACCTAAGATGACTAGCCAGGATAGTAAAAAGTATTAGCCAAGGTAGTACTATAACAAACTCTTGGCCAAAAGAACCAGGATTGCAGGTTTAAACAAAGTTTTACGGCTAGCCAAACTTCACCTGCATTTGCCAATGCTATGAGCCATAGGGAAAGTAAGGAATATCAAGAGAAGTTTAACTAATAGAAACAAAACCACAATCCATTAAAATAAAACGATAAAATTGTAGCCTATAATAAATGCTAGTATATGTTAAAATCAATGCTAAAAAAAACTAGAGGAAAAAACTTACTACGTGAGTACAACAACAACCATTTTCCCCTCGAGATAGAAAGGGGCATATTAGTAAAGCATATAATTAGTAAATTATGATTAAATAACATTAAGTCTATATATATATATATACATTCAAAAACTTTAAATATTGTTTTAAAATTTATCGAAAATAAAAGTACAACCCAGACATACACAAAGAATTAAATTCGCGCCTGAGCGACGCCAAGCGGGGAATCACATGACAACCGTGGCAATATTTCCACGTGTTGCTCAGTGCCGTGTTAGAACCAATATGTAAGTTGCTGACATTCTTGTGAATTAATTTTATCTAATTAAAATATATGATATCATTGTATTTTCTGCATTATTCTAGTGTATAAATTTGTAAGGAAAAACTCTCACAACTCTTTGATATAAATTTTGTTTTATTCTAATTTATTTATCTAATTCGGTATTCTTCTGCTTCAAATAGTGTTAGCTGGTATATTTATTTAGGTTGGATCCTAGCACCTGGTGCACAGCGAGAGAGAGAGAGAGAGAATAGTTATTATAATTCTTAATTAATTGAGTAGTTATTAATTATATATTTTTGCGCAAGAATGGCTTACAGTATATAGGATCAATACAACTTCTTTTAAAAAACTTCAAACTGTTTGAATATCGAATAACAATTGTATAATTTCCTTAAAAAGAACTCACTATTATTATCAAATACAGTGTCAGTTAAGTGTATATAATATAAAAAATGTCTGATTATAATTTTAATTCATAATTCAAAGTCAAGAGAAAATATTTATTCTGAAGTAAAACAATTTGATGATAATTTGTGAAAGGAATGTTTACAAAAATTAAGTAAATTTTTCTTTGATTTTTACATTTCACAAATTATTGATTTCTAAATTATTAATAATTATTCTTTACTGTTAAAAATTGATGTCCTTTCTTTCTTTAAATAAAAATAAAATATTCTTAAGGGGAATGATGCCATCGCAAAAGGCGACAATTTTTAGAAATGATCAAATTTAATTTGATGATTTGTTGTTATCTTATTTTTTTGAAGTACATGTTAAACTTGCAAAAACGTTTTTTTCTTGAAGCCTGTGTATATAGAATATTAGGTAATATGAAAGTTTTAAATAAATGTAGATAATTATCTTTTGGTAAAAGTGTTTTTTTCCCATTTTGTACATAAAATATTAGAGTTGATATGGTATTTATCCTGTGATGAAAATGAATTTTTTTTAACACTATATTTACATCAAGTTTGCCTACCTACACTTAAAATTCGAATGAATATTTTATTTTACTGTGGAACAGTTACTGGATGAAATGAATTTATTTTTACAATGTATTGCATATAAATACTTTATATGTATGTATGTGTTTTACAATATTATGGAGCATTTAAAGATATTTGAAATGTTTCTAATAAAATAACATTACCATCTTTGACTGTCTGATTTACTTAGTAATTATTCTTTAAAAATGTTTTGGAATTTTTTTAGAACATGATTGTCAAAATAATAAAAGAAAATACTATTTCATTTTTTAGTTAAAGAAATGATTCATATTAATATGTAATTTTCAGGATATATTCATTGTAATGTGATTATCCATTATTATGAGTTATTTAATTACATATAAAGTACATATATATCAGGTCTAATAATTAACTAAATGATTATAATGAGTTATTTCTACATGTTATTAACTGTTTTTATATACTTTTCTCTAAGTTGCAGTCACTATAGCAAGTGCTCTTTAAGCACATTAAAATTAATAAAGAGTTACCTTCAGTCATGCATGTGTACAGAATGCTTAAATGCCTTTATATATTAAGCATCGAAAAAGAAATTGCAAAAATTTAACTTTTCTGAAAAAAAAATGCACTAAATAAACATGTGTTTGTAATTTTACTCATTAGTACAATGTTTTGCAGAACTGAATAGTTTTCTATTGGAAATTGCACTTTTATATCTGGGTTACTAAATATGATGCATGGGTATGCGACACTTGGATCACAAATAATGTTATTAATGCTAGTAAGAACTATATTAAAAGTTTGCATTACAATTTTTTATGACAAATTGAATACTTTTTTTAAATTGTCTTTGTATAAAGTGCCTTTAACATGTGATCTACTTTTTAAAAATTATTATACAATATTAAGGGAATGTTTCATCAGAAAAGGTGCAATAATTATTTGAAATTCAACTTAATTATCTTTAGTCTTAAATATATTTTTCTTCTTATTGAATTACATATAATTTATAAAAAACAATAGTATGATTTATCTATAAACAGTAGATGGCTCCAAAATAAAAGTTAAATTTGTACAAAATTTTTAAAAACTTTACTTCTTTAAGCTATTGTTTATCTCATATCGATAACAATATCCATTATATTTATCTGTATGAAATGCATTTTATTTTTACAACACAAGATTGCAAATAAGATAGAAAAATTCAACACAAAAATAAAAAAATATAATATATAAATAAATAATAGTTAAAAATTCCATCACAATTTCTACTAGTTATGTCTCTTGACCAAGTATTTATGTTTAACGTTAAATACTCCAGTTCCATTTCTTGCAAACTTAAAACTTATTTGAAGAAATGTACTCTCTCTCTCTCTGTTATTTTGTTATCACTAATATGAATGAAAAGTATCTCTCTCTTTACATATAATTATATTTATACTTTAAAAAAAAATGGAAGGTAAAACAACATCAGAAAAAAAAGATACATAATTCTCTCTGAAATTTAACGTTTGAAAATATATTAATAAAGATTAAAATCATTATTACATCAACAAGTTACCAAAATTTATTATGAATAAATTGAGTTCCATTCTAATCAAAATCACTGTCTCTACTACTTACAAGAAAGTTAATTAACTAATTATAGCATTGTTTTACCAGGACAATCTTATCTCAAAAATATCAGTGATTTTGGCCAATTAACCCCTTAACAATAATTTTGAAAAAGATTTTCTGTATTTCTCTTCGCGATAAATATAAAATTGATCCAAATACTTTTCTTGGGTCAATATTGGTAAGTAACTTATGCAACAAATTTATTCAGGACTTATAAGCAGGATAATATCAATATACATGAGTCTTTTATATTATGTAAACATAAATATGATATAAAATAAATCTAATCTATAATGATAAATCTTCTACATATTGTGCAAACACCAATATAAATGCATATTTATTATAAATAGTAAAAAAATTTGCATATCTCTCTCTGTGATAGGTTTATACCACACAGTCAAACTCTGAAAAACAGATATGTTAATCAATACCACACATATATGTTGCAATTTTTATTTTTTTGTAAAAGAACTATGGATTCAAAAATGACTATTTTATTTTGACCATGTAGTTGGGAGCAAGACTTTTATTTCCAATATATAGACGCAAATTTATTCTATTATACATATTTTAGTTTTAAAACTTTAATGCCTTAATTTTTTACCATATTTGTAATTCAATTCTTGATAAATTATATCTTTTGCCTGAAATAATGCTGCGAATAAAGACTTTCAAAATGCTGTACAATTTTTTTACGTGTAATTTTACAAATGGCAAATGATCATTTTGATTTCTAATGTTTGAAAGTGGTACTTGATTCATCATTTAGTGTAAACATTTATGAAGCTGTAGTAAATTAAGATATTTTTCCATTTTTATAGTGAATACTTCTCAAAAATGCTTTTTTTTTCTTTTTCCCAGTAATATTGTAAAATTTAAAGTAAAATAAGTTAAAAAAATACTTGTTTTTGATATGGCATGTATGGTTACATATCAGATTTTTGTGTTCTAATTTTAGATAATTAAATACTTAAGTACCTCTGTTACTACTCTGAAGATGCGTAAAATAAGTAAAACTTAAGTTAATTAAACATTATATGTTCTCAATATAACTTCATTTAAAATAAACAAAAATTTGATTAAGTTAACTAACATATTTTACTTTCTTATGTATGTTCTCTATATAATTTTATTCAAAATAAACAAAAATTTGCTTTGAAGTATTTACATGTTTGTGAAAGTCTACATCTCTCCAAAATCCTTTTTAGAGGTTTCTTTTGTGAAGACAATAATAGTGAGAATAAAGCTTCGTTTAAGCTGGTGTTGGTATTGAAAATATTCTTCAAAGTGATTGCATACATAATAAACAGTGAGGAGATGGTTTATAATCCTCACGTTTCAACATGCTTTCAAAACACTCATATTTTGCACTGGTTTATGAAAAAATGTGATTTTTTCCCTCAATCATATTTTTATTTATTGATTGAGCAACCATTTTAGCAAAATGAGACATTTTTAAAAGTACAATGTGAAACTGCGATAGCAAAATAGTCCTAGCGATAGTAGTAAAAAAACCGCAGTGTAATCCCGTGACACAGTTTTCACGTGATCGTGACGTCACATGAATTTAGTCCATTAATTTTAAATAAAATATATTATTTTAATTTATTTAACATATGGCGCCATCTATCGATTAACTGTACATTTATTTAAAATGCTAGTGTTATTACATATTGTCATTTCACTGAGAACTATTAGAAATAGTTCTAATAGTTCTCAGTGTAATGAGTAATGTAAAGAAATTTAGCAGGGTATCCATGTTCATACATATTCATGTATAAGTGAAGGAGAGTATATAATAAGCATTCATGATGACTGTTATAGTCCTATCTTAAAGTACTACATTACGCGAGTCCTTACAGAACCACAGTCTGACTTATTATAAAATTCCTTAACCCTATAATTTACTCAAAATTCTAGCAGAAACATTTTATAATTTCTCAACTTACTCCAAATAATTTGACATCCACTTACACTACATGTAAGAATAAAACGTAAAAGAAAAAAAAATGTTTGAATCTTTTTTTCAAACAACGCTGTATTGAAATTAGTACGAATAATTCTAAAAACATTCCAATGAGGTCGTTTGGTGAAACAAATGATTTCCGATATTATGCAGAAAATATGCAATAGCTATAGCACAAGAAACAAAATGTATTATTCCCATATTTTTTCTGAATAATTTATTCCTTTCACTTGTAGGGGGGGGGGTTAATTAACCATTTGAGTTTGAAATATCTACAGTTCAAAAACTTTTCATAATATTGTGGATATATTGCAACCAAAAGTAATGCTCGTTCGAAAAATAACCCATAAGAAATACCATCTTGCTGCCTTCAGAATATGCCCTTATCTGGTTACTACAGCAATATATCGTGCCTATAGTGAAAGGTCGTGGATCTTTTAAAGATTTCTATTCCCCCTTAGGAAAAACCCAAAGTTGGGAAAACTTTTCTAAAAAAATTTATGCTTGGAATATCGGTAAGTGCACATTGCAAAAATACTTTGAAAGTCGTGCAAAAGCTAAGCAAACACTTTTTATTTCTGTTCATACTACTATTGAATTTCAAAACGACTGTAATATATCTCGCGTCAGCTTCGTATGGTGGCTTAAGGCATTTCTTCTAAGTTCAGAAAAGAAATTGTCAGGGAATTAAATGTTTTGGTTTTTATTATGACAAACTTTGTCATTATGCGTTTATTATATAATATTTTTAAAATATAAAATAAAGTATTAGGTATTTCTTACTTTAACTTTCTGATACATTATAAAAAAATTAAACTTTCTCAACAACATAAAATATAACTTATTTTGATATTGTAATATAGGCAAAGAAGTACAGTATCGTTATTGAAACGATCAAAATTAATTAATTTTTGTCATCAGCCATTCAGTGACTATATATTTCAAAATAGTAGAAATATATATAAAAATTTACATCTCGCTTATATCTATCGAAACAATTTGTAATAAATTTCCGTGGGAGAAATTCAACCGTATACTCCATTCATTTGAATAATAACAGCTTTATTAATAGATATAGGACGAAAAAATGACTACACGAAGTAAAATCGACGCATACACGCAAAGCAGTTTTTTTTAGATTATTTACATTATCAGAAAACACACTTGTTATAAACATCTTTTACAAAGCTGCAAAAACGGCTTTTTGAACAATTACACTAGCAAAAACTCTGACTCATAAAGTTTATCTTTCTTTTCGCAGTCAACGCATAAGCAGATTCTGATTTCAAGTGATTCTTTTCTAAACTCCCTCATTTTTAAAACAGCCTCACAGACTTTTCGAGAAAGGTTGATCTTAGATACTACTCAATGGCCCCTAAGTGACACCATACTACTCTGCAAATTAAATGACCGGTCTAGTCTGTTAAAAGTTAACTTTATTGAAAGCAATGTACAAATACCTTTTAATCCTCTTCAACTAATCCTCTTTTCTATCAATTTATAGCTGCATGCGAGTTTTCTATGGTTCAAAGCAGTACTGCAGCTCATTAGGTGTAATCATCTTCATTAAGTGTGCCAGTTTCTGACCTTTACCACTCCTAAAGACTCAAAATTTGCTCCCATCAATGCATTTTACACTTTAGAAACAGATCGTCATATGGTGCAAGGTCTGGTGAGTACGATGGATGCTCGAACTCAGTAATGCATTTGTCCACCCTCGACTGTTTTACAGAGACCGGAATACGCACCGAGAATTGTCTTGGTGCAAAATCCACTTGTTGTTCTACAGATCTTGTCTTTTCTTCCTCTCTCTTTCTCTTAACTTTCTCAGAACATCAATGTAGTACTACTGTTTTACTATTTGGTCTTGAGGTACCCATTCAGTCATGATGATGTCATTAATATCGAAAAAAATGATGAACATCGTCTGTTCTTGATTTCACAGTTCGACAGGAACGTTTATCATCTTCAGCAACTTCTCAATCTTCCGAAAATCTTCTGTTCCAATCAAAAATTTGACTATGGACGTGCAATTATCTCCAAACAATTCTTTCACCTTTTAAACATCCAGTTGGATTTTTTAAAAAATTTCATGAGGAATTTCAAATGTATGCGCAGCTCGATTTTTACGTTATCATGATCTCGACACTTGTACACGACAAAGTATTTCCCAAACAAGGATAAAAAACAAACATAACTAGATAGAGGGATGGGGAATAACGTGCCGCCAGCATCACAAAGATGAAGGTCAACTATATTCCATTCCCACACCTTCACACCAAGTCTAATGGCTAGGGCACGCACGCGCAGTCCAGGAATTAATTCGTCACACTTTGCATTATTCACCAAATTTGTCGAGGAGGCTGACAAACTCATTAATCTGGTAACCCCAGGCTGAACCTTCGAAGGTTGCTATAATCTTTATACATAAGGTCTTGTTAAAAAGTAATCTTACCATGTAAAAATCAATTTTTCCACAAGGCTTGGAAAAATTATACGTTTCGTGTTTCAATATACAGAAAATGATTTCTATTGTCCTCATTACAAACAAAATCGATAAAAACATCTTAAAACTCCGTAAAAGAAGCATTTTTCAATTCCTACTATTAGTACACTTTCTACCTATATATAAGAGTATATATATTGTTCAAATTTTCACTCGTTAATATGAAATGCTTTCTATACATCCATTTAAGCTCAATTCTATTTTTTAAACTTGCAGGGGATGATGCTTGATGTTAATACAGCTTTTCAAATATTAATTCATTAACTAAATTTTATTTTTTAATTTTAAATTTATCCCACGTTACTTCTGTCGAAATTACAATTGGCTGCAACAAATGTCGCCAGTACGTTTTTCTAACGAAGTAGGGCATGACTTTAAAAAAAAAATTATATTACTAGTTTAGATTTTTAATATTCATTGAAAGAACGTTGTTTTTTTTTTACTAATTTGATCTTAAGAAAATGAACTGTAATACGGGTTATTACCTATATCATAAAAAATATAATCAATAAAAGAAAATGCATGTCTTTAATAGAATTTTATGATTTCTTTAGATTGTGTTTAATCACTCTAACACCCCAAATTCTACAATGTGTGAGTGAGTAATTGAATACTAAAGGTCCACTATTCAGCTTGCAGGAGGTTAATAAGATTATTGTTCTATTTTTTAATGATTTGTAATTGACCTAATCAGGGAAATATTTGACCTACCTACATGTTTATTGTTCACTATTCCTTTTACCTGCAATTTTATTGTCACTAACTTTGTGACGGATCTATACGTGACTCTTACCAACACCTTGGGGACTCTTTTAGGGAAATATTTTTCTCAAACAGCTTTCCCCGAAGGTAAGAAAACGTCATTATACAAATTAAGTTTATTATATAAATTCTGTATTCAGTTTTGAGAGTTATTGAGTGGAGGATCGTGAGTTATTGCAGTGCGGATCTAAGTTTATAAAAGTGTTAATTGAAGATTTCCCAGTGAGGATCAATCGGATTGGATTTGATCCCGTCAAGTATTAGAGTTCAGGGCCTCAACAGTAGGACTTCGACTTCACAGGAGTACAGGTATTGTGAGCACCCTTTAAATATAAGTTAGAGAATAACTTGTTAGTGTGCGGCGGAGTTGAAATTGAGCTTGTATAAATTATCGTAGAAATCAGTTGAGGATCGTTTAATCTTTTCCCCAGGCCAACTGGTCACACGTTCACGCTCTTAATATTGATCAACAATCTTAATTGGATTATTATTGTGCTTGCTCGATATTTTGTGACAAAAAATAATTAGAGTGGATCATGTCGCCTGATTATTCAATTCTCCTCACACATCTAGCCGGTCCAGAGAGTAGACAAGGAGGATTAGAGGGAAGTAGGGTGGGTTCTACATTACCACTACAAATAACTATACATTTCAAATGCTTTACTGTGAAGTTTTGGTTTTACTTATTGATCCTAGAGAGCAATTGGTTAGAAGAATGTCAGTCACTACTGCAACTACTGAAAATAAGCAAAAATAAAATGCATTGACTATTTAATTGCTTTAATAAAGTACAGCTCATGAGAAAGACCTGCAGATACCACATCCGCTTAATTTTTGATAGTTTATAAACGTTAAAGTGGTACTATTCAGCCACTCGAGAGCTATTGGCAATGGACCACGTAATTTTAATCCACGATCGAGTGACGAGGAAGGCACCTGAGCTGACATGCATATCTCCTAATTTCCACACAACACCAGCGTCAGGACAGTTGAGCCTCGACATAATTAACGTGTATTCCCCCTACACGGTGGGTTTTCAACGGTACTAGCAATTCTACAATGGATAAAACAAAGAATGATGATAATTGAATAACACATAAAAATATTTGAAATCTTTGAAATTTTTTCAGTATGTTAACTGTTAAAAAATACTGCCCGATATTGGCTTAAAGCAAGAGATATAAATCGAAAAGTAAATTTGTTATAAATGTACAGAGAAAATTACTTTTTTTCAAACGAAATTCCTTAAAGGCAATAACAAATTTCACTTTAAATTATAATTTTAAATATTAAAGAATTTTAAAAGCAGATTAAAGACAAAAAACTTTTATTTTATGCAAAATATTTAGCATGATTATAACACTTCATGTTTTTCTTTAATGTTAATATTTCCAGAATCCCTAAAGGATTATTTATATCGTTAATATTTTACGTTCTCATATATCTTTTTTCGATTATTTCTAACGCTTTATTTAACTGTAAATTACATAAATTTTAATTACATAACTGCAAGCTTCCTTTTATTTTTTGCTTTTGTGTGTGTGTTGCTTTTGGCATTTATTTCTCGGAATATATCTTCCAAGAGTTAGTATTATTTCCATATTTTTACAAAAGCTTCAACTGTTATATATTTTAAAAAAATGGCACCCTAAATCTTAAATGAAAAAAAAAGTTACTTAGCACTAGGGATTTCAATATCGGACCCAAAGTATTCGATACAAATATTCATTTTTTTAAAATCTTAATACCGGGTAGTAGAAAGTTTAGAAAAAGAAAGAAAACACTGGTGTTTCTTTATTTTATATTTGTCAGTTTTATTAGAGAGTGTAAATATCACAAAAATCATTTAAAACTTATGAATTATAAAAGAGAAAAGTAAAGGGGTATCTTATTTATTTAAATCACAAAAAAGTGTAAATATCATTATTCAGTCGGTGGTACTATTACAAATTTTTGAAATGTGATCTTAGAAAAATCATGTCATAAGCATCAAATGCACTGTCATTAAGCCTTGAACTTAATTTTGTGCAATAATTTTATCTAAATTATCTTTTTTTACAAAATAATCTAAAATTCCTTATGGCTTGAGCTTAGAAACTGTGTTTAAATTTGTATCTTCATCGCAAATAGATTATTTCCTATTTGACAAATTTGTATCATGTTTCGTTTTTAAATGTGTATGGAGTTCACTTGCATTTCCTCCATTCACTTTAATAAGTATTGAACATTTTTTTACAATGTGCTACCAGATTCTTTTCAATTCGAAGTACTATCAACTGATTTTTTATTTTCTTTAAAGTTATTCATATTCATAATTATGGGTGATTATTTATAATTATATATCTATAATGAATCTGAAAAATATTTTGAACTCAAATATGATATGCAAACACAGTGTGAATAACAAACTCCACAATTAAAAAAAATATCGAAATATACGCACTTTCTTCACAACTACAACCTTGTTTTCACATGTATGAATTTTAGACTATGAATCCTGAGCAAGTGCAGTATCGCTCTGACCTGTAATAGGATAGTTTTGGCCGACCTCCTTGGATAATTCTCATATTTTATCACTTCTCTTAATTGTACAATGCAACTTTACATTCACAGCCTAATTTAGCTCGCTAGGGAGACACACAAATAAAACGCGCTCTGTTTTGCTATGTTGGCTATCTCTGAACATAAAATGGAGGCAATTTAAAAAAAATCTGGTAACTACCGAAAAAATTGGTATTTAAATTTGTGAATACTGGTATTACAAAATTGTACAAATGACTAAAATACCGGCATTCGGTATCCCAGTATACCGGTATTGCAATCCCTATTTAGCATATAAAAACTCATTACCATTACAGTGTTAAGCAAGTGAAAGCACTCTAGAAGGTAAGTATGAAATAACAATTAGTATCTTTTTTTCATTGAAATATTCTTGAATTCAGAAGTAGAAGGCATAATCTCAAGGTCAGGTTATGCAAATTTTGGATGAAAGAAAAAAATTTTAAGGTTTAGTACATTAGGAGAGATCAATGATACAACTATTGTTGCATGACTGAAGTTTTGGTATTCTTGAGGAATCCTACCAAGGAAAGTCAGTTCTATAGGGAATATATGTTTCGTATTTGAAACGAGCCCAAATCCCTTCTATCTTGTGACCCAGCTAAAGATGTAGAAGGAATTAAAGGATCATTCGACATGATAAATGTCAATTATTTTATTTTTCACTAAAATAGACACAAACACAAATAACACTTTAAATAGGATAATTCAGTCAAGCAACAGAGAGAAGAGACGAGATCACAATTCACTAACTCTTAAACTCGCAAAGTAGGAATATATGTAATAAAATTAATTTGCATATCATATTTCATTCTTTAGGAGAAGATTGGTTAATATTTGCTGGCCCAAAAGAATACCCAAAAGGACTTGTTAATTGAAGGTCGCGTTTCGCGTATGGATCCGTAACATATTCAAGAACTGCAATGGTAAGGACTCAAACCATCAAAACTGATTCTTTGTCGAACTCTAGTACTAGAGAAAACATTCCTTAGTAAAAATTACCTTTCCAAACATTGAAAGAAAACTAAGAATAGACTAACACGAGGAAATTCTCTTTACATCTTAACCAGAAACGTGACTTGTCCTGTATGGTTCGGATTGATCTCTGGAGTCTAGTAATAGGGTACAATTCTTACCAAACATAAATACTTCTTTTTTTGTCCAACGGTAGTAAAGTGTTCGTTTATAGAGGAACCGGAAAAGTGGTAGTTGAGTGAGCTTCTCCATTACTACGAAACTCCTTCGAACGTGAGAAAATAAATTCGAATAAAAATAACGACATGTGAGTTGTAAAAGGTCACTAAAGTTTCCCGAAATAGGAATCGCGTGCGAGTATTGCAATAAAATAGGAAAAGTTTTGATTCTCCTGTTACGAAATCCTATAACAATATGATACCAGATATGCACTCTTATTTAAACTTTATTTTAAAAAATATTTTCAGAGAATTTTTTTAAAAAACAATTGGTAAAGAGTACATGTATATAATATCAAAAATATAATTGCACAATACCGTCATTTATATTTAAGTGTTGCGCAGAAGTTAGAATGCAGAATATACTATGAAGAATAATAAGATTTGTTGTATATTTAATAGAAATTATACTTCATATGCCCTCTGATGCGGATCAATTGAAATTAGGGGATGTTACAATCGATATATCAATGCTAAAAATTATAAGGTTTGTCGTTAATAGAATATTATAATTATAAGGTTTGCCATACCAATTCATTTAAACCATAAGAAAAATGAATGATTCTTAGAGTTGCTGGAGACTGGCTCTATTCAATTGAATATGAAGAAATTGTTTTTATTAAAAAAATTATTTGGCTTCAAGTGGTAATTTCTTTCCACCAAAAAATTTATTATTGATGGCAGCTCTGCCTGTATCTTCAATTCGTGTTTCTAAAAGATATCAGTTCCATTGTACAAGTCACATTAGTTCAAACTTTGGGTATGGATGAACAAGTGTTTTTACTAATGAATTTAAGTGTCAAAATAAAATCAATTAGAATGTGTAACTTCGTACTGAATAACCTCTACAAACCACAATTAAGAGATGCGCTTAACGAATATCTGTCAAAAATGGATTTTTCAAATTTAACAAAGGGAATATTACACATTTTTCAGATTCTAATAAAATTGCAAATTTTGCTCTAGTTTTATAAAAATATTTTAACAAACAAGCTCTATGGGGCTGCATTCCTATGATAACGGTGTTTTTATTTAAATTTCGATCATGTAAAGCTTAAATGTATATACAAAAGAAATGATTTTGAAGAAAAAATAATTATCTAATAACTTTAAGCTTAGCGCACTACACTATATATATAAATATTTTACTTAGAGTTGTTAAAAAAACTATACATAAAAATTTACGGATTTCTCTCAATGAAAGCCACTCTTTCATGATTTTCAAACATTTTGCATGTTTTATGTTACACATAATTTTCAAAAATAAATAAATAAATAAGGGCAGCAAGAAATCTTTTTCCTTTCTATATAAAAAAAAGTTGTTTGTGATGCTGTTATAAATTTTTTACGTAATATTGGAACAATACCAACGTACAAGATAACTCGCCAAGTTGGCAACCCCGATTCCATACGTGTTGTACGAGCTGATTTGGTAACCATGTGCTTATTCATATGTTGCCAATACAATTGCGATAATACACTATTTTTATTGGGTCTCGCAGAAAAATATCGCAACGATTGCTTGGATTGGAATTGTTACATGAGAAGAAAGCGTTGTCTCATACGAAGACATTAACAACCAACGAGACTAAATAAAATTTTCTAGGAAGCTTCAAGAGCGTCAGGGTTTTCTAAATTTGAGGCACTTATCAATAAAGTGTTGAAAGATGCAGCTTCAGTGTTGAATTTAACTGAAGGAGAGCGCCAAGAACATATTCTGTAGAAAAAAAAACCAAACCAACAAATAAAGAGAAATACATGATACATGTAAATTACAGCTTTACAATTTGAGCAATGAGTGTAAACAGTTGTATAGTTTGTACAATGAAGGTTGGTCTACCTTATTTCTAAAAAATGTCTTCTTCGTAGTTTTTCTTAAAAATAATAACATCAATTGAATAAATACACAATAAATTAGTGTCTGCACGATTTGTCGTGTTTTAAGAAAATACTAGTTCTAAATTTAGTCATTATGAACAAAGGGAAGTGTTGCGCGATCCAGCCCTCCCATTATAAACATTAATCATCTTTCTTCTTGATCATCTTTGAACGAACCGTATCTCTCTATCATTTTCTATTGCGAATTCATTCCAAGGATTTGAAAATTAGGGTTTTTTAATTTCATTTTGATCTTTTGATTATAATAGAATGAGGTAGATATTTTACACCTGTTCTTTTCTGAACTTTTATGTAGATCTCTCTTCTTTCCATCTAAATCTTTTGTTTACGATAATGAAACAAGATTTTAATACTGGTTTATCAATGCATTGGAAATAAAAGCGAAGTATTTAATTCGTAAAGGTAGAGCGTATTATGTAGTAAATTGGCCGTGGGTAGCCTAGTGGTTAGAGCATCGGACTCCAGACCGGAAGGCCTGGGTTTGATGCCCGATTACACTAAATACTCGCCGAGTACACACGGAGAACGTGCTAGTTAAATCAATGGGTCCGAATGGTGTCGCCATCTATCGTGTTGTGTAAGCAAAATAGTACTGTCACCTTCTTGGAGGCTCAAAGCTTAGGCTAACGACAGGCGTAAAATTCTTGCCCTTAGCCGCGATGAATTTCGTGGACCTCGATCTGATGTTACTGTCGATCAGGTGGCATAAGCAACAACATGTAGTAAATTGATTGATAAAAATGGTTTTCAAAATATGTAGAGAACACAAAATAATTTATTTTAAAACACCAAACACATAGAATAGAACTGAATAGAAAACAAGTTTCTACAGTCAAATCAGTGGAATTTATTAAAGTTTTTAACAC
>BMAO01011151.1:0-59577 GCA_019973975.1 Trichonephila clavata | reverse complement strand
AAAAACAGGTTGCCATAAATGTACACCATCCTCTTGTCGGTATTTTTGAGCAAACGATCTGGATTTTTCAAGAGGCTTTTGGACACTTTTTCCCACAGGATCGCGTTGGGTCGAAATTCGTTGACGTGCTTGGCTTCCAGCACGGCCCG
The DNA here is from genome assembly GCA_019973975.1 of Trichonephila clavata. NCBI lineage: Eukaryota > Metazoa > Arthropoda > Arachnida > Araneae > Nephilidae > Trichonephila > Trichonephila clavata. The sequence goes on along the minus strand of BMAO01011151.1, from coordinate 59,428 downwards.
CTTGAAATTGTCCATCAACGTCTTTTGGTGGTACCACGGATCTTGACGAAATAAGGTAAACACGCGTTTGGCGTGAGGCTCCTGGTAGAGGATGCCCGCTCGCACCTGGCCTTGTTGAGCGGCATATTCCAACGCATCGGGTTTCTCGGGCAGCGTCACGGGCACCACGGTGGAGGAGAGGTGCTCTGGGAAGGCATCCATGCTGCAAACTGACGAGAAGCGTCGACCCGCGTCCTCCTTTTATAGACGTGTTAGGCCGGATGCGAGTGAAAAATGGGGTTGAGAGGTTGGTGGAGTATGGAACACATGCCTTGCACGGCAATCCAACGATGACATTGCGTCTGGTGGCAAAAGGGACATTCGCCTCGTGCATGGGATTTCAAGAGCATGACGGGGATGCGTTTGAAAGGACTGAAAGCGCTCCATTTTGCTTGAATGTCTTTAAATCTTGCTTGGAACGAGAATCGGTCACACAGAGGGTGCCGACATTGAGATAATGTAAAGAGTTGAACACTTTATGCGCCTCGACGCGATCCGAAGCATACGAGACGACCCCGTTGGTGAGCGTGAAACCATGGTCTCGGAGACACAACACGGCCAGACCGTGCGTATGGAAAAAGACTTGAGCGTGGTGCTGGGGAAATCGATAAGCATAAGGAGGGCGTCGTCGAGACGAGAGAAACGACGTCGTCGAGGGTCTTGGGGAGAGTTTAGTTTTGGGGGCTCATGAGAAGACTCTGGGTGTGAAGGAGAACCCATGGAGGGCAAAGGGGAACCAGGGTCGGATAACAGGCTCAACACATTGTCCGGGTCGGTCATGTTGAAAAAGAGAAGCTGCAAATTTTGTGCTCTGAAATGTAATCTGTCAAGTGTTTGCTTTTAAACATTCTCTCTAAAAAAAAAAAAAAAAAAAAAAATTTTTTTTTTTTTTTTTTTTTTTATAAGGATAAATTAATTTCTTGTCTAGCTAGAGTTTTTCTCTTCTTGTGCTGCGTGGACTCCGTGTTCTTTTCAAGTTTAAAAGCCTTCTACCACCCCCTCATTTCATTTACTCGTCTAGTGTAGTGTGCTTTGAAATTTTGTTTCTTTTCAATCTATCGTGTCCGACCATGTCTGCTGTTTCGGATGCATGTTATTGTGAACAAGATTGTTTAGTGTGTTCTCGGGGAAAAGAGTCCCCTCATGATTGTGTGATTCACGTTTTATTGAAATCGATGGTGTTTCAAGAACGAGTGATGCGCGGTGAACCCACCGAAGCACGATTGAAAGAAATTTTAGAGATTGGACAACACTATTTACCCCGGGCCATGCATTGGACGGACGAAAATAGTAAACGTTGGCAAAGGATGTATGACGTGATCCAGAGTGGGTTTCCCAAACCCTCTGTCGGAAGCGAATAAAGTTTAAAAGATTTGTCAGAAGCACATAAAATTTGAAAAATCTCGCAAACAAAGTTTGAAATATCTTTCAGAAGGAAAGTTTGAAATATTTGTCAGACGCACATAACATTTGAAATATCTTTCAGACGTACATAACATTTGAAATATCTTTCAGAAGCAAAAATAAAGTTTAAAACATCTTTCAGAAGCAAATAAAGTTTAAAACATTTATCAGATGCAAATAAAGTTTAAAACATTTATCAGATGCAAATAAAGTTTACAACCAATCTCTCTAAAAAAAAAAAAAAAAAAAAAAAAAAAAAAATTTTTTTTTTTTTTTTTTTTTTTAGAAAGATTGGAGAGTGTTTAAAAAGGTTGAGCCTTTCACTCGAGCTTTCATTTGGTTTGCTCTGTTGTCAACATTTCTTATTCTCTTCATGATGACCTCGTTCGATTCTCTCCTGGGTGAATTGGAAAAAAAATTTCTCCCAGGTTTGCGAGACAACGTCTCACGCTGGTCGTCTTATAGACGACGCTTGCAACGTTTAGCGGGTATTGTGAAATTTCAACAACTCGCGACCCACTTTCCCATTCCCGTCCAGGTGGTCTTGAGCGAGCATGGATTCCATCTTTCCGATTGTGTCTATAGTGCAGATGCCTGCACGGAAGGACCCGACACTTGCCATTGTTTTAATGTCTTTGACGCCCCCGAACACTATTTTATCGTGAAACGCTTCAATCATGTCGTCGTACGGGACGGGTCTTTACACTCGCTCGAATGTTTGACACGAGCTCACTGTCAATGTTGGAGACAGGGCCCCGTGGATCCTACTCTTTCTGCCACCTTGAAAGGGCTTCCGGCGGGACCGGAGATGATGCCATCCATTTTGAAAGAACGGACATGACCCTCACAGGATCTTCCTCCTGTCTAGCCAATCCAAAAGCACTTTCTGCGCGTCGCTCTTCTCTCAAAAGCACGATTCGGACGCCTTTTTGCCTCATACGAGACAATGGAGTCTGACAAAGCCTTTCAAATCTACCTGGCCGAATACCACGAGGCCCATTTGGCCGAGTACATTACTTTTATGATGCAGTTTCGAGCCCAGTTACAGACTCTCACTCCGTCCGACGTCATTGCTCTTTCCCCCGTGGACCTGGGAGACCTTTTACGAAAAGTGTTGCCCCATCCCGAGCCCATCGACGACCTGCCCACCTTTGAATGTCTCACCTCTTCTGAACCTTCCGAACTTTACAGTGATTACCTCGAACAGCAGGCGGCCCAAGGCAAGGGGGCCTTTCTGCAAGCTCTGTGGACGGTCTTGGCCCTTCCCAAATTGTATCGATTGGCGTACAAGGCCTGGAGGCGACATGGACCTCAACCGTTGGCCCCTTGGATTCTCTTGGCTCAAGCCGTCTTGGATGGCTGTTTTGCACTCAAATGGCCCGAAAGCGTCTTCCAAATACCCGAGACGTGTTCCATCTGTCTGAGTCCGATGCATTGGCCAGAAAAGACACATTGTGGCCATGTATTTCACATGCGGTGTTTACTGCAACACCTGGAGGTGAGGAATACCTGTCCTCTCTGCAGGGCGCCCAACCCCATACGAGCAGCCTCGTAGAGGAGGGATTCCCCAGAAAAATGGGAGATGGATGACTGGAAAGGAGCATAGCTCGGGACCAGTCATTCATCTCCCATTTTTTTGGGCTACTCTCAGAGTCAAGGTTGGAAACGACAAGAAAAAAACTCTGACACAATTGTTAGAACATTGTGCAAGACCAATAAAATGTGAAAGATGAAAAGCAAATCAGGGTGACATTCCATATAGTATACAAATTGAGGGTTTGGAACAGCCATGGGAGAATGTTTGCTGGAGCATAGCTCGGGACCAGGAATCATTCTTCCATTGGCGGGGGTTTGGAAACGACAAGAAAAAAAAACTCTGACACATTGATTCAGACTGTGGCTGGAACATTGTGTGTAAGATTCACAATGGAAGGTTGACACATTTTTTGAGACTGTCCCTGGAACATTGTGTAAGATTCACAATGGAAGGCTAATAAAATAAAATATCGCAAAAGCCAAAAAAAAGAATGTGAGGCAAGTTTAAAATATCTTTCAGGAGCTTGACAACCAAACTCTTGGCAGAGCTCAAAAAGTTTAAAACATTCTACCTCTCTAAAAAAAAAAAAAAAAAAAAAAAAAAATTTTTTTTTTTTTTTTTTTTTTTTTTTTTTTAGAGAAGCTTACATGATTTAGTTTCAAAGGTTTGCTAGTAAACTTGAAAGTTGAGAGATGGTTGAACGAGGTCGAACCAACCTTTTTACACTATTGTTTTTCCAACGCCATGTATTGAAAGAGATTCTATCCACTCTTTTTCCTTGCAACAAATTTTTCAATATTTTATTTTCAACTGACATGTTTTGTACTTTAGCGTTCAACTCATATTCTTTAGTTTCAACTCATATTCTTTTTTTTCCATTCATATTCTTTTGTTTTCCATTCATATTCTTTCATTTTCCATTCATATTCTTTTGTTTTCAACTCGTCAAGTTCCTTTTTCAACACGTCTTTTTCCCTTTGAATCAAATCTCTTTCCTCGGCTCCCTCCTCGACCTACACTATTTTATTATCGTATAGATTCAAATGCAGAGGTTCCTCGTTCCTCGTAGCGCGGATACAAGGGAATCACACAATTTAAACATTTCCAGCCCGGATCGGACATTATACCATGGGTCCCGTACACGCTTGGCAGCCCAACATTTTTATTTCCCACAGTCATTTTTCTATTCCCCCTGGAAAGAGGGTACTGAGAAACGCAATACTATACGGGTGCAAGGGTCGATTGATGTGAAATGAGACGCTTAAATTGTCAGGACCCTGGTCACACGAGGGTCCACTCACGTAGACGAGGGCCCCACGCCAAGAGGGCAACGTCGTGAGATGGCTCGCCTCCCATGTTCCAACAACACCCCTATTGGAATGATTCTCTGTCTTTTCTCGACATACCAACGTTGTAATGCCTACACTTTATAGGTCGCTGCTTTCCCCCAGCTTGACTAGTCTCATTGTCCCTCCCTGACCTACCTCCATGACATGGGTCGTTGCCCAGCGGGACAAGTCTCCATTTCATTTGTCCCCTCATCCAGGATGAAACTTTTTTTTGTTCTCGCGCCCCATATTTTGTTTCAGAGGAAAAAATTTTCAATCAACACACCCCAAGGGACACGATTCTGACCTCCTTTCCAAAAAGGTCGTTTTCCATTTTCAATCATTTTTGGAAAGGGTCACGGTGCTCGACTATTTTTTCGACCGACTGTAGGTGTTGATTTTATGTCACATGCAGAGATTATTTTGATTTTGTTAAAAATCGTTAATCATTCGGATTCGCAAATTGAGAAATTGCAATTTCGGACGAACCGGTACGATAGATTTATTAAGGACTAAGTTAAAGTCAGGCAAAAACAAAAATTGGCGAAATTTAATGTAGAATGGGAACATCGCCCAGGTACGCAAAATTTAGTGGCTGATATGTTGTCTAGAAACCCGTTAGAAAGTAATGAAGAACCAAAGGTGTCTTGTGCGGTGATTAGATCGTTAGTATTATCGTCTAGAGAACAGTTGAGAGAGGAACAGAGAAATGACCCGGAGCTAGGTCACATCATGAAGTTTTTGGAAAATCCGGACGATAGTTCCATTAATGAATCAATCTGTAGAAATTGGTCCATGACTTTAAAATCGTTGACGGATTGCTATATTATGCAAAATATACAACCACACTAGGTGAATTAAGGGTATTTATACCTAAAACATTACGTAAAGATGTTATGCGAGAATTCCATGACTCGCCGATGGCAGGCCATTTAGGCAAAAAGAAAACCTACTTAAAATTAAAAGACGCGTGTTATTTCCCGTACATGAGGAAATACATTTATAAATATGTAGCAACCTGCGACCAATGCCAAAAAGTCAATTATAAAAACGGATTACCAGCTGGTCAATTAATTCCGATAGTAACGAATTTTCCGAATGAAATCGTATCTTTAGATTTGTTAGGCCCATACCCTGCAACTAGTCCAGAACGCTATAGATTTATTTTAGTAATTACAGATAATTTTTCTAAATGGGTTGAAATAGTTCCCTTAAGGAAAGCTTCGGCTAAAGCAATTGCCAATGCATTTTTTGAGAATTATATTTCGCGTTATGGAGCTCCTGTAAAATTAGTCACCGATAACGACCCCAAATGATATCCGAAGTTTTTGAGCAAGTATGTCGCAGGTTGAACATAAAACACGTTAAAACTGTGGTGTATCGTCCACAAGCTAATCAAACAGAAAGAGTTAATCGCACTCTTTTAAAAATGATTTCGAGTTTTGTCGCGGATAATCACACTAACTGGGATCAATTTCTGCAAGAGTTCGGTTATGCTATTAGGACAGCAGTACATGAGACAACGGGTAAAACACCGGCGGAATTATTTTTAGGTCGAAATTTAATCACCCCTTTTCAGAATTTAGTTATGGTAACTGATGGATCAGATTTAGTTTGTGGGAACATAGAAAGGTTGTTTGAGGAGGCTAGAATTCATACAAAGCGCCAGCAAGAGAAGTGGGCGAAATATTATAATAAAAAGAGGCGTGAAAATAATGTGAAAGTTGATGATCTAGTATTAGTTCAAACTCACCCGTTAAGTTCGACAAGTAAAAAAATAGTAGGTAAATTTATGCCAAAGTTTGAGGGCCCATATAAAGTTCTGAGTGTAAAAAATAATAATAATTTAGTAATATTAAAATTTGGTAAAAGAATAACGGTTAATGTGGACCAGGTGAGAATTTACCATCAAAGAGAAGACAGTGTTGCCGAGTCGGAAAGTGACAATAGTAGTGATCATGGTGCAGTGGCATCAGTCAGGTCGGATGATGGCAGTCGAGATTGGTGCAATCGGAGAGTGATGGGGTTGTCGTAAAGGATCGAAATCAGGAAATTTAAATGGTAGTAGAGATATAGTTGCGAATAGACGCGATGGAGTGGAGGTGAGAAAAAAACGTGGACGGACGGAATCTGCTGTTTCTTCGGGGGGTGACGTGTATAATTTCAGGAAAAAAAGACCTTATTGGACTGAAAGAGAGAAAAGAGGAAGCCAGACTCTTGGAAGAAAATACAAAGAAGAAGAGACCAGAGGCCCAGGTATCCGAGACAAGAGAAAGATTTCCTCGTCAATGCCCTCTCGTCCCTCCAGAAAGCGGTATAGAAAGGTGGAAGAAAATAGTTCTGAAAGAGCAGTTCCAGGACCATCCCACAGATTCAAGTACAACAGACCTCATCAGGAAAGGAGCTGTTCATACAATCTTCGGAGCCGACGTCGAGTGGACAACAGCCAAGTTCCAGTTCTCACAAAGGAAAACAACGCCTCAGCAGGAGCATATCAACTTCAACGGACTCGATGGAAGAGGAGACCCAGAAGGTGGAGCGCAGAGAGGACAACCCTAGGACAAGGTCATCCAGCACAGAGGCCATGGTTGGAGACAAAGCATATGCAGATTGGATCTAAAGACTAGCCAGGTTGTATAATTCTAATTTGTTTATTTTTCCTCTGACAGACAGTTCGGAGTATTTTGCATGTGGGCTAGTCTATTTTTTTTTGTAAAATTAACGTACAAAAGGTGACTGCGTTGTGTGTATTTTCATATCGGTTGAAAAACTTTTGTATTTAATTTTTTTCCAAATTGTGGAAAAACATTTGTTGAATTGCAATTGTTTTGCTACACATTAAAGACGAGGCTTTATATGTGAGATTACTTGTATTGTTTGTTGTAATATATTCTATGTAAAAAATGTATATATTTTTGTGTGTAACTATTAAGATGTATAAGTAATGTCTGGTTTCTGGGCGCGGCGTAATTAGGAATACTAACAAAAAACATTAACAGCGCAGCGCGATTGATTGGGAATTTTTGAAAATGAAACCAGATAAAGGTTATTTTGTTATGAAACTATATATATATAATATAATGTATGCCATATTTTATGTCAATAAGGAAGTTGTATAAAAGTTCTGTGCATTTAATGTCATGTTTTAGAAAAAATTGACAAGGTTTCCTTTCAGGGCAGCAGTCCCTGAACATAGTGATGCGATGAAAATGATGTCGTGAGAAGATATTAATGTAAAATTTTATATTTATTAGCACTTAAGTAAAGTGCATGATCAGGGTTTTTTCCTGGAAAGGTTTTCCCCTGATCTTCGCCCGAATGGGATGCACTGTAGGGATTGTATGTGTGTACAAGAGCAATAAATTTGAGTGGAGTACCCCTTTTGAGAAGTCATTTCTGTGTGCTAGTTTAATTAAAGTTTCTAACTTAGAGAGTTAAAATTTTCGGCAGATCCAGTGTTTTCAGGCATTATAAAGTTCGTGAGTTAACTTTCTACAAGTTCAGTATTTTTAGGCATTCTAGAGTAGTTAAAATTGTGTGCAGGTTCAGTGTTTTTCAGATGTTAGGTAAATTAAGCGAGTTCTTGCAGGTCGTTTAGACCTTCAATAAGTCACGCTTTTTTTCTCGGAGGGGGTTGTGACGGGTGCTTACGCGTTTCACTAACCTTCTCTCAATTCCTTTAAGATTGTATTTATTTTAACCAATCCCCGCCGAGAGCCAAAAGTGCGACTTATGCAAACAAGATAGTTTCGGGTTTAGCGAGTTCGAAAAAGATATAAAAGAGAGAAATGAAATGAAGAGAAGAGGATGACTGCGTGGTTTGATAGAGGAGATAACTACGAGGTTGATTAAGAAGGTGGTTCTGAGAGATTAGTTTAACTAGTGAAGATTGTTCGCCGAAGGAAGATTATAGAAAAAGGTTCATTAATTCGGTTCGGACGGAACTGAAGATATCAAGGTATGAAGCCGCTTTTTAGATCCATCAAGTATTAAAGAATCCTGCTTAAAAAGATATCAGGTCTGTTATTTTCATAAATTAGATAAAAATGCGTAGTTTGATTGTATGCGTTATTCTCCGTAGTTTCAGTTAGTGTTCCGTCATTCATAATTGAATTCTAATCGCACTCCACTGTAATTTGTTGTTCTTAAAGTTTGATTAATAATTGTGCATTTCTATAATAAGATTTTTAATAAATAATATTGGTTTATTAATTAAGTAGTTGTTAATTATGAATCCAACATTCTCGAATTTAGATAATGTGCAAAGGGGAGTTAATAATCATAGGGGTAGTGAGAGACTACGACAAGGTGCAAAACTTGAATTGCATACTGATGCTAGTAAATTTGTTATGGTGCGATTCTGTTACAACAATCAGACGATAGTAAATTTCACCCCTTACACTATTTTAGCAAGGAAACCACCCCCCATGAGGAAAAATATTCAAGTTATGAACTTGAAGTTTTGGCTATAGTCGAATCTCTTAAGAAATTTAGGAACTATCGCGTTGGCAACAAATTTAAAATTGTAACTGATTGTTCGGCATTCCAAAAAACTATGAGTAAAAAACAATTAACTCCTAAAATTGCTAGATGGGCCTTATTTTTAGAAGACTTTAATTATGAAATTATTCATCGTCCAGGCAAACAAATGGGATATGTAGATTGTTTGAGCCGTTATCCTGTAATGACCATAACATATGATGAAATAACCACTAAACTTCCAAATTGTCAGCGAAATGATGAGTACATTAATTCATTAAAAACTCTTTTAGAAATAATCAAATTAATGATTTTGTAGTTAAAAATGATGTCCTATATGAAATTGAAAATGATAATGATGTTTTGGTAGTACCTCAACAGATGCAAACAGAAATTGTAAAAAATATTCATTCTAATGGACATCTTGGTATTAATAAAACCGAAAGCATGGTAAAACAAAGTTTTTATTTTCCTAATGTTAGAAAATGTGTTGAAAATGTTATTAATAATTGTATTGAATGCATTCTTGTAAACAAAAAACGAGGGAAAGGTGAAGTGTTGTTAAATCCTATTCCTAAGGAAAATATCCCTCTTAGTACTTATCATATTGACTTTTTAGGTCCTTTGCCATCTACAAATAAAAACTATAACCACATTCTTTCAATAATAGATGCATTCACTAAATTCGTATGGTTATATCCCGTAAAGTCCACTCCTTCCAGTGATGCTCTAGAGAAATTTAAGCAACAAGATATTACATTTGGTAATCCTCACCGTATCATAACAGATAAAGGTGCTGCATTTACTTCAAAAGAATTTCGAGAATACTGTGAGAATGAGAACATCCAACATCTTAGCATAAAAACTGGAATACCCCGAGGGAACGGACATATTCAACGGATTCATAGTTCTCTGATCCCAATTTTGTCCAAGCTATCCTTTAATGACGCATCGAAATGGTACAAGTTTGTTCCAGCCGTACAGAGAACATTCAATTCAACAATTTCACGAAGCACTCAGATGTCGCCGTTTCAACTCTTAACCGGAGTAAAGATGAGGACCAAACAAGATCTTGAAATTCTAAAACTATTGGAAGAGGAAATCGTGGAGGTATTCACCGAAAATTGTGAAAAAATTCGGGAGGAAGCCAAGTGAAACATTCTGAAAATAGCTCTATCATCGTATATCATGTGATTGCTGAAATGCAATATCCATGCATCTTGGGTATTGATTTTATGTCGCATGCAAAGATAGGTTTAGATTTTTTTACGAAATCGTTAATAATTCCGGACTCGCAGATTGAGAAGGTGGCAATTTCGGACGAAACGGTTCAGATAGATTTATCGAAGACGAAGTTGAATATAGGGCAAAAAAAGAAGTTGCATGTTTTGTTTAATGAATTTCGGAAATTGTTTTCGGCTAAGCCAGGTCGGACGCATGTGTTTTATCATGCAATTGATCACACTCCTGTTTCTTCGAGACTTTATCGCTATGACAGGGTCAGACAGGGTATCATTATCATGTTAAGAAAATGTTGGCTGAGGGAACTATAATTCCAACAACATCGCCTTACGCATCTCCTGTAGTTTTATGTCGGAAGAATAACGGGTGGCCGTTGGACGACCCAGAAGCTTATAGGTTCGCAATAGATTATAGTAAATTGAATGCTATAACAAGGTATCCACGATATCCGCTACCCCTAATTGATGATCTGATAACTCATATTCCACACACCGAAATTATGTCATCACTTGATATACGTAGCGGGTACTTTCAAATGGCGGTAAACCCCAAAGATATTAGTAAGACGGCATTTGTTACAAAAAATGGTACTTTTGCATTTACTGGCATGCAATTTGGCCTCTCGGGGGCGGTTCCAAATTTTCAGAGGGCTATCGAAATCATCCTTAAACCAGTTCTCGGGCGTTTTGCATTATGTTACATGGATGATGTGGTCATTTCATCTCCATCTTTTGAGCGCCATGTAGAGCATTTACGGGAAGTGCTCAGATTGTTGCAAGAGGCTGGTTTAACGTTAAATCGTGAGAAATGTCATTTCGTGAGGGAACAGTTACGTTATTTGGGTAAAGTTATTAGTAAAGAGGAAGTTAGAACAGACGAGGAGAAATCGAAAGCAATTCTTGAAAAGAAACTCCCGAAAAATGAGAGCCAGGTAGCAAAATTTTTAGGAATGACGGGGTGGTATAAAAGTTTATTAAAGACTACGCAGACCTGTGTGAACCCTTGTATGGTTTGAAAAGGAAAATTCTAATATTGGTTGGTCGGAATCGGCGCAAAAAGCTTTTGATCGCATTAAAAAAGCAGTGACGGAAGCTCCCGTCTTACAGTTACCAGATTTTACCAAAGCTTTTGCACTTTATACGAATGCTAGTTCAGTAGGTTTAGGGACAGTGTTGACGCAGAATAATAAGTCTATTGCGTTTGCCTCAAGAACACTAAATAAGGCAGAGTGAAACTACTGTGTGACGGAACATGAATGTTTGGCGGTCTAATGGGCGTTGAATAAATATCGCACTTATTTTGGATCTTTGCAAGTGCCAGTGATAACAGACCATGCAGCTCTCACAAAATTAATGAACGGGAAGAATTAGTCGAGTAGAATGATAAGGTGGATGCTTAAGTTGGTAGATTTAATGTGGAATGGGAGCATCGCACAGTTAATCAGAATGTGGTGGCAGATATATTGTCTAGAAATCCAGTCGATAGCAATTATGAAGCAAAGTTGTCTTTTGCGGAGATTAGGTCGTTCGTATTATCGTCTAGGGAACAGTTGAGGGAAGAACAGAGGAATGATCTGGAATTGGGTCACATTTTTCGTTTCTTAGAAAACCGTGACGATAATTCAATTAATGCGTCAATCTGCGGAAATTGGTCCCGTTCCGGTTTGTTATACTATGTCGACGGTTTGTTATACTACGCAAAATATACAACCACGCTCAGTGAGTTAAGACTATTTATACCCAAAACACTACGTAAAGATCTATGCGAGAGTTCCATGACTCGCCGATGGCGGGCCATCTCGGGGAAAAAAGACCTATCTCAGATTAAAAGACGCGTGTTATTTCCCATTTATGAGGAAATTTATGTATAAATATGCACCCACCTGTAACCTCTGCAAAAAGTATAATTATAATAACGGTTTACCAGCTGGTCGATTAATTCCGATAGTAACGAATTTTAAGAATGAAATAGTATCTTAAGATTTATTAGGTCCTTACCCTGCCACAAGTCCGGAAAGGATTAAATTTATTTTAGTAATAACGGATAATTTTTCTAAATGGGTTGAAATAGTTCATTTAAGAAATGCTTCTGCTAATGCTTTTTTTTGAGAATTATATTACGCGTTATGGAGTTCAAGTAAAGTTAATCAGTGATAATGGCTCCCAAATGATTTCCGAAGTTTTTGATCAGGTGTATCGCAGGTTGAACATAAAACATGTTAAAACTGTGGTATATCCACCACAAGCTAATCAAACGGGGAGAGATAATCCTACTCTAATACAAATGATTTCAAGTTTTATAGAAAGTAATCATACCAACTGGGACCAATTTCTAAAAGAGTTTAGTTATGCTTTGAATACAGCAATACATGAAACAACGGGTAAAAAACCGGCGGAGTTATTTTTAGGTAGAAAAATTAATCACCTAATTTCAGAAATTAGTGATGGTAACTGACGGATCAGACTTGATTTGTGACAATATGGAAAGGTTGTTTGAGGAGGTTAGGAGAAATACTAGGAAGCAACATGAAAAATGAGAGAAATATTATAATAAAAATAGACGTGACGTTAATGTGAAGGTTGATGATCTAGTGTTGGTTCAAACACACCCGTTGAGTTCAGCGAGTAAGAAAATGGTGGGTAAATTTATGCCAAAGTTTGAATGCCCCTATAAGGTTTTGAATGTGAAAAATAATAGTTTGGTAATTTTGAAGTTTGGTAAACGAATAACGGTTAATGTGGATCAGGTGAGAATTTACCATCAAAGAGAATCAGAATATAGTGTCGGCGAATCTGAAGCTGCGGGAAGTACTCAGCCAAGAGCAGTGACATCAGAAAGGTCGGATGATAGGCGGCCAAGAGTAGTGCAGTCAGAATGCGATAAGAATAGTTGTAGAGGATCAGGATCAGGAAAATTGGAAGGTAGTGGAGATGTAGCCGGGATAGACGCGATGGAGAGGAGGTGAGAAGGGGGAAATGTGTGCGGATAGAGTCAACTGTTTCTTCGAGAGCGGGGGCGTATAACTGCTGGAAAAAAGCCGCTGTTCCCAGATCGGGAGAAAAGAAGAAGGCCCAAATCCTGGGTCGATATGCAACAAAAGAAGAATAGACCAGAGGCACCATAATCCAGAAGAAAAAGAAATTTGACCTCGTCCATGACGTCTCGTCCATCATTAAAGCGATGCGGGATAAGAGACTTTGAGATGCAGTCGGAGGAAAGAGCAATTCCAGGACCATCCCGCAGAGAGGAGGATAGAAAATCAAGATACAACACGTCCCGTCCAGTCCAACAGGAACAACATTGTCCATATAACCTCCGGAGCCGACGTCGAGTGGACAGCAGCCAGAAACGGAATCCCACTGCAGGAAAGAAATGCCCAGCAGGAGCATATCAACTACAACAGACCCAAAGGTGGAGAAGGAGACCCAGAAGGTTGGAGTGGAGAGAGGACATTCTTAGGACAAGGTCATCCAGTACAGAGGCCGTGGTTGGAGACAAAGCCTATGCAGATTGGATCTAAAGATTAGCCAGGTTGTATAGTTCTAATTTGTTTATTTTCCCTCTGACAGACAGTTCAGAGTATTTTCCATGTGGGCTAGTCTAAATTTTTGTTTTATGAAATTTAAAGTGCACAAAAGTTGTCACTGCGTTGTGTGCGTTTTCAAATTGTTTGAAAAATGCACTTTTGTTTTTATATTTTTCCAGATTGTGGAAAAACATTTGTTTGATTGCATTTTTTTTGCTACACATTAAAGACGTGTTTTTATATGTGAGATTGTCGTGACTCAAAGCCACCCCTCAGACTACCATCTCCCCGTCTATCTACCAATACGACTGGATGTGTAGGCGGACTTAAATGATCATAAGACAGAATTGCAAATCACTATATTTTTTTATTCTTATTATCACAGATGGGTAGTAAATACAATTCAAAATTAAGAGAAACAAAATAAAGTGAAGTACGAAAAGGGGAATTACTACAAGCGGAATAGCGGAATAACAACTGAATCTATGAAAGCTTAAACACGCACAATTACAGCTACGCCAGGTACGAATATTCACAATATTTTAAATCACTGACCTTATCATCGGCTGTTCCGTCGTGATGATATTTGTCTTGTTGACTGGTTAGGAGAATGGTGAAGGATCCACACTCTGTAACACGGATCTTTACAAGCTTCAAACTACTACTCCTAGCGTAGATCCACACGTAACTGCTATCCACCAATGTCAACAACTGTGCGCTGACCTACCAATCTTCAATTCATTTAACTTCACTCTTCTGTCTCTTCACTTTACTTAATTTCCTTAACTCGCAAAACCCGAACTTATATAATATATCTCATTTGCGCTTGGCTCAAGGTGGAGATTTGTTGAAATAAATAAATTACTTTAAAGAAAATAGAGAAGGTTAGTGGAAGACCATATAGATCCGTCACAACGCCCTCCAAGAAAAAAGCGTGATTTATTGAAGGTCTAAACGACCTATAAGAACTCACGTAACATGCCTAACGCCTGAAAAACTCTGAACCTGCAAAAAAGTTTTAACTCTCTAACTCCACAATTTTAATTGAACTAACCTAGACAGAAATGACTACTCAAAAGGGCCCTCCACTCTTTTTTTTCTATATTTCACATAATATCCCTACAGTGCATCCCATTCGGGCGAAGATCAGGGGAAAACCTTGCTATAAAGAAAAAACCCTAATAATACACTTTACTTAAGTACTAATAAATATAAAAATTTTAACATTGATATCTTCATACGACAATCATCACTTTTTCATCTCATCACTATGTTCAGGGACTGCTGCCCTGAAAGGAAACCGGATTAATCTCTTTCCAAAATATGACATTAAACGCACATAACATTATACAATTTCCATATTGACACAAATATGGCAGACATTATATCAGTTATATATATATATATATAGTTTCATATCAAAATAACCTTCATCTGATTTAATTTTCAAAAATTCCCAATCAATCGGGCTGCGCTATTAATGTTATTGTTAGTAATCCTAATTACGCCACGTCCCGAAACCAGATACTACTTAAACATCTTAGTAATTACACACTAAATTATATACATTTTTCAACATACAATATATTACAACAAAAAATACAAGTAATCTTACATATAAAGCCACGTCTTTAATGTGTAGCAAAACAAAAGCAATCCAACAAATGTTTTTCCACAATTTGGAAAAATATTAAATTCAAAAGTTCATTTTTCAAACAATGTGAAATCGCAAACAACTCAGTGAAAACTTTTGAACACTTTAAATTTTACAAAACAAAAATTTAGACTGGCCCACATGAAAAATACTCTGAACTGTCTGTCAGAGGGAAAATAAACAAATTAGAACTATACAACCTGGTTAATTTTTAGATCCAATCTGCATATTCTCTGTCTCCAACCACGGCCTCTGTACTGGATGACCTTGTCCTAAGGATGTCCTCTCTCCGCTACAACCTTCTGGGTCTCCTTCTCCTCCATTGTGTCTGTTGTAGTTGATATGCTCCTGCTGGAGCGTTCTTTCATACTGCAAAATTCCGATTCTGGCTGCTGTCCACTGGACGTTGGCTCCGCAGGTTGTACGGGCAGTGACGTTCCTGCTGGACTGGACGGGACCTGTTGCATCTGGACTTTCTATCCTCCTCTCTGCAGGATGGTCCTGGAATTGCTGTTCCCTCAGACTACATCTCACATTCTCTCTTTCTGCATCGCTTTACTGATGGACGAGGTCACACTTCTTTTTCCTCTGGATGCTGGTGCCTCTGGTCTCTTATTTTTTTGCATCTCGAACCCAGGATTCAGCCTGCTTCTTTCCTCCTTCTCCAGAAACAGTGGCTTCCTCTTCCTGAAATTATACGCGTCAGCCCTCGAAGAAACAGTCAATTCCGTCCACACACGCTTCCTCCTTCTCACCTCCTGTCCATCGCGTCTATATCTGGCTACATCTCCACTACCTTCCAAATTTCCTGATCCTGGTCCTCTACGACTATTCTCATCGCTTTCTGACTGCACTACTCTCAGGCACCTATCATCCGACCTTTCTGATGCTACTGCTCTATGCTGACTTCTTCCTGCAATTTCAGATTCGCCGAAACTGTCTTCTGATTCTCTTTGATGGTAAATTCTCACCTGATCCACATTAACCGTTATTCTTTCACCAAACTTATATTACTAAATTATTATTTTTCACACTCAAAACCTTATAGGGCCCTCAATCTTTGGCATAAATTTACCCACCATTTTCTTACTCGCCGAAATCAACGGGTGAGTTTGACCTAACAATAGATCATCTATCTTCACATTAACGTCACGACTTCTGTTATTTTAATATGTCGCCCATTTTTCATGTTGCTTCCTAGTATTTCTCCTAGACTCCTCAAACAACTTCTCCATATTTCAACAAACTAAATCTGATCCGTTAGTTACCATTACTAATTTCTGAAATGGGGTGGTTAATTTTCTACCTAAAAATAATTCCGCTGGTGTTTTACCCGTTGTTTCCTGTCCACAAAGCATAAATAAACTCTTCTAGAAATTGTTTCCAATATGATTGATTATCTTCTACAAAACTCGAAATCTTATTTGTAGAAGAGTATAATTAAGTCTTTCCGTTTGATTAGCTTGTGGCCGCTATACCACCTTTTTAACATGCTTTATGTTCAACCTGCGACACACCTGCTCAAAAACTTCGGAAATCATTTGGGAGCCATTATCACTGATTAACTTTACTTGAGCTCCAGAACGCGAAATAAGATTCTCAATAAATGCATTGGCAATTGCCTTAGACGAAGCATTTCTTAAGGGAACAATTCGAACCGATTTAGAAAAATTATCCGTTATTACTAAAATAAATTTATAACGTTCCGGTCTAGGGGCAGGGTACGGGCCTAATAAATCTAAAGATACTATTTCATTGATAAAATTCGTTACTATCGGAATTAATTGACCAGCTGGTAAGCCGTTCTTATAATTAACTTTCTGGCATAGGTCACAGTTGGATACATATTTATAAATAAATTTCCTCATAAATGGGAAATAACACGCGTCTTTTAATCTCAAGCAGGTCTTTTTTTTCTCGAGGTGGCCCACCATCGGCGAGTCATGGAAATCTCGCATATTATCTTTACGTAATGTTTTGGGTATAAATACCCTTAATTCACCGAGCGTGGTTGTATATTTTGCATAGTATAACAAACCATCGACCAATTTAAAATCGCGGGACCAATTTCTGCAGATTGACTCATTAATAGAACTATCGTCAGGGTTTTCTAAGTAACAAAATATATGATCCAATTCCGGATCATTTCTCTGTTCTTCACTCATTTGTTAAATAGACGATAATACCAACGACCTATTCACCGCACAAGACACCTTTGCTTCATCGTTGCTATTTAATGGATTCCTAGACAATATATCTGCCACCACATTCTGATTACTTGGCGATGCTCCCATTCCACATAAAAATCTGCCAACTTAAGCGTCCACCTTATCATTCTACTCGACAAATCCTTCTTGTTCCTTAATTTGGTGAGTGCTGCATGCTCTGTTATCACGTTCACCGTCAAAGATCCAAAATAAGTGCGATATTTATTTAACGCCCATATGACCGCAAAACATTCACGTTCCATCACACAGTAGATTCACTCCGCCTTATTTAGTGTTCTTGAGGCAAACGCAATAGGCTTATTATCCTGCGTCAACCCTGCCTCTGCACCTACTGAACTAGCATCCGTATAAAGTTCAAAAGCGTTGGTAAAATCTGGTGACTGTAACATGGGAGCTTCCGTCACTGCTTTTTTAATACGATCAAAGGCTTCCTGCGCCGATTCCGACCAACCAAACTTAGAATTATTCCATTTCAAACCATACAAGGGTTCACACAGGTCTGCGTAGTCTTTAATAAACTTTTATACCACCCCGTCATTCCTAAAAATTTTGCTACCTGGCTCTCATTTTTCGGGAGTTTCTTTTCAAGAATTGCTTTCGATTTCTCCTCGTCTGTTCTAACTTCCTCTTTACTAATAACTTTACCCAAATAACGTAACTGTTCCCTCACGAAATGACATTTCTCACGATTTAACGTTAAACCAGCCTCTTGCAACAATCTGAGCACTTCCCGTAAATGCTCTACATGGCGCCCCCTCAGGGGGCTCGCCTTCTTTAGGTGAGTACGGGTGTCACAATCCCGAGGTACCCTAGTGATCTTTTCCTTTACCCAAGGGGTTTACTGTCTTTGGTAAACTCGGGTCTCACGAACCCGGGGTACCCTAGTGATCCTTCTCTATTTTCGACCCTCTTGTCATTCAATTTTCCCTTTTCTTATTTTCCCGTCTAGACTACAGGCAATTTTTTGAAATTTACATGTACAAAATTATTGATTAATTTTTTATTAGATTATTCTCAATATTCATTAATAATACTATATTTTTCGTTTTGTATTGCGTTAAATTCATTTAATATATTTTCCGACAATTTATTTTGATGTTCATATTATTTCTTTGTTTTCTTACTAACAACGTTGGTTTTCCGACCCGCATGTTTGCCGTGTGCGGCGTCCCGTAAGGAGGAAAATGGTGTCCTGGGGATACCTTTTGCGTACCCTTTGGCCCACGCTTCGCTGTAGACGGGTGGCAGGAGTGAGCCCGCTCCTGTCAATCGGCTGGTGATAAGTCTTTTCGGAGACATTGCTGTAGGGTTAGTGCTGCAGATAAGGGGTGGCGGGTTTACCCGTTGGATCCTCGCCCTGATGCTGTAGCACTATATTCTGGGTGTACTCCAGGTAAGCGCCGTGCCTGGTTTTTGCCAGATGACCGGCACACTGCCTCCCTTGTTGGACTCCGTGGTGGGTGGAGCCACACCAGGATGAATACCATCTCTCTTTCATGGATCCTGAAATTTCGTGCCCGGGTAAAGGCCTTGTTTTACCCAACCTTACAATTGACGAAATTGCTGCACGCTCTCGATTTTTAACTATTTCTTTGCCAAACAACGGTATGATATTAAAATCGCCATTTGCTATTAATAAAGCTTTAATAGGAATAGGTGGTGAACCTAAATCAGTAAAACGTCTACGATCCGGTGATTTACTTATTGAAACACTCTCTGCCATACAAACCAAATCTTTTCTTCTCGCGAAAACTTTTCTAGATTCACCTGTTTCAATAAGTCCTCATAAATCTCTCAACTCTTGCCGAGGTGTCATATCTGAAACTGACCTATTGACCACCCCTGATTCGGAAATCCTCAATATATTCTCCAATCAGGGTGTGGTTCAGGTCAGGAGAATAACAATTAAAAAAGATACTGCAATTATCCCTACAAAACATATAATTTTAACTTTCAGCAGCCCCTCTCTACCCAAAACTATTAAAGCTGGTTATTTGAATTGTAAAATCCGTCCATATATTCCGAATCCTCTGCGCTGTTTTAAGTGTCAGAGGTTCGGACACTCACAAACTTCCTGCCGTGGGCAACTGACGTGCTCTAGATGTGCAACTGTTGGATATCCTTCCACAGATTGCAGTCTGGAGCAGAAATGCGTTAATTGTTCACAGCCTCATTCGTCCGACTCAAAACTGTGCCCTAAATGGAAAATCGAAAAAGAAATCCAAACTATTAAAACTAATAAAAATATATCATATGTAGAAGCCCGAAGATTAATAGCCCCACAACCATCTCAAACTTACGCTCAGGCTGCTAAACCATTAACGGTAAGCAGTTCCTCACAAACAGATGAAAATATTACCAAAATAGTTTGCCCACCATTAAAATTGTTACAACCTACAATATCCGTTCCACAACAAATGCCATCCAGAATTCCTACAGTTAACAAATCATGTACCTCAACTCAAGCACAACTCATACCATCCTCATCTTCCGTTAATATTGCATCCGTATCAGATTCTCAGCCACCTATTCCTTTGTTTACTAATGCTCTCTCCACGTCCAATAGTGTTCTTGAATCTGTCGCATTATCCTCATCCAAACAAACACCTTCTCCTTCGACATGCCCCATTTCTACAGTCTCACCCGCCACATCTACTAATCTATCTACCTCAGTTGCATCTGTCTCATCCAGTAAAGCACCTTTTTCATCCACAGTATCAATGTTTACACCTTTAACAAATGAAGCAAGTCCTGTTCTTTCAACTGATACGACTACATCCAATACCATACCTTCCATAACTCAAGCTTCAAAACCTCGTAACAAAAAGCGGCCCCCTAAAAAAAATAAAAAACCGAATATAGAAATCAAGATGACGCCACATAAGCCAAAAAAGTCGGCACCTGTCGAATATACTACGGATGAGGAAGACACTATTATGTACGACGTGGAGGAAGAGGAGGAGGAATATGAACCGGGTCCTAACTTTACGTATAAAAACGGAAAAACATACTACAAAGGAAGTTTACTTTTAACCCCTACTAAAAATAGAAAAACTGACCTTTTCTCAATTATACTTATTGAATTTGGTGGGGAATCCCCCAACCCACCGATTCAGAAACTGTTAAAAATACGGTCTAGATTTTATTATGAAATTTTATGACTTTTATTTGCACGTTTTTCATTTATCTGTTTTTAAGGTGTCTGTTATTTTAAGATCGTATCTGGCATGTGTGATGAGGGGAAACCCCTCACCAAAAATTGTTCTACTTTTAATCATTGGAAACCAATTTTTATGCGATTTGAAATTTTAACTTTTATTGAAACTGCGTTTTCAGTATTTTTAGATATTTCGTCCTATATTTTGATATTTTAACAAATGTTTGGCGCAGCATAGCCGAAATTGGCTCTTGCGCCATAAAACCCAAAACTCACTCACTCACTCACTCTACATGGCGCTCAAAAGATGGAGATGAAATGACCACATCATCCATGTAACATAATGCAAAACGCCCGAGAACTGGTTTAAGGATGATTTCGATAGCCCTCTGAAAATTTGGA
Organism: Trichonephila clavata; assembly: GCA_019973975.1. Lineage (NCBI taxonomy): Eukaryota > Metazoa > Arthropoda > Arachnida > Araneae > Nephilidae > Trichonephila > Trichonephila clavata. The sequence continues at coordinate 38,432 of BMAO01011151.1, read as the reverse complement.
GCCGCCCCCGAGAGGCCAAATTGCATGCCAGTAAATGCAAAAGTACCATTTTTTGTAACAAATGCCGTCTTACTAATATTTTTGGGGTTTACCGCCATTTGAAAGTACCCGCTACGTAAATCAAGTGATGACATAATTTCGGTGTGTGGAGTATTAGTTATCAGATCATCAATTAGGGGTAGCGGATATCGTGGATACCTCGTTATAGCATTCAGTTTCCTATAATCTATTGCGAACCTATAAGTTTCTGGGTCGTTCAACGGCAACCTGTTATTCTTCCAACATAAAACTACAGGAGATACGTAAAGCGATGTTGTTGGAATTATAGATACCTCGTCCAGCATTTTCTTAACATTATGACGTATCTATATGGTTTCCACTAACCTCCTCAATAATTCTTTAAAGTTTTATTTATTTCGACCAATCTCCACCGGGAGCCAAGGCGTGATTTATGCAAATGAGAAATATTATATAAGTTCGGGTTTCGCGAGTTAAAAGAAGAGTTAGTGAAGTGAAGAGTTAGATTTTTGAAGTCAAATGAATTGAGGCATCGGTAGATCAACACGCAATTGTTGACAGTATTAGTTATCAGTTACGTGACGAGCTAGCCGGAGAGCTGAAGATTGAAATTGGAAAACCGAGTGTGGATCTTTAGCTATCAGCTTATCCAGCCAGTAATACATTCATCACCGCGACGGAAACGTCGATGTTACAAGGATAAGGTTAGCGATTTAGAAACTAGTGAATACGTGTACGTGTCTTAGCTGTAATTGTACGTGCTGATCTTTCGGGGATTCAGTCCCGATTCCGTAGTTCCGCTAGTAGTAACGCCTTCTCATACTCGACTGTGTTTTATTTCTCTTAAATTTGAATCGTATTATTGTAGCTTTCATTTGATTAATAAGCATCAATAAATATAGTGATTTGTATTTATGTCTCTTGAATTCTCTAATCCGCCTACACGTCCAGAAACCTCTAACGGTAGACGGAGGGGGATGATAATCTTAGGGGAGGATAAAATTCACGACACTGGCGCCCAACTGGAATACCGGATTTAAGAGCGAGGGCTGGTTTTAGGGTTCTGCCGGAATTGTATTTTTCAGGCCGAGAGAATGTATCGGAGTTCCTTGATAATATTGATGATAATTTAGCTCATTATGAGATACCGCCGAATTTGGCGTGCGCGTATTTAAAGGGTCATTTATTTGGGAGAGTGTTAGACTGGTTTGAGGTGGTAGGCTTTGCGTGTGTAAGCGAAGAAGCGGCTGCCTTCGCTTCACTCAAAAAGAATTTGACAGATAGTTTTACATTTGTGAGGAATGTCGGTGTTGATGATTTGTTTAACCTGTTGCCAACACCCATTTCACCTTTGTCATCCACTCCAATGGCTTCTCCTTCTCATGAGCCTACTCAAGATGAACCTAGGGTGAGAAATTTTCCTCCACCTGTCAAGAAGGTCATTCAACAAGACTCTCGACCAAGACGAGATCCCAGGCGTCGTTTTAAACAATATCGACGACCACCTTATGCCTATAGATTCCCCCAGGACCATGCCCAAGTCTTTTTCAACACTCACGGTCTGGCCGTGTTGTGTCTCCGAGACCATGGTTTCACGCTCACCAATGGTGTCATCTCGTATGCCTTGGATAGGGTAGGTCAGAATGAATTGTTCAACTGTTTACATTATATCAATGTCGGTACCCTTTGTGTGACCGACTCACGTTCCATACAAGAATTTAAAGACATTCAAGCGAGTTGGAGTTCTTTTAGTCCTTTCAAACGGACCCCCGTCATGCTCTTGAAATCCAATCCACGGGGAGAATGCCCCTTTTGCCGCCAGACGCAATGTCATCGTTGGATTGCCGCGCAAGGCATGTGTGCCATTCTCCACCAACTCCTCAACCCCATTTTTCACTCGCATCCTGTCTGAAACGTTAAAAGGAGGACATCGTGTCGATGCTTCTCCTCACTTGCAGCATGGATGCCTTCCCCGAGCACCTTTCCTCCACTGTGGTGCCCGTGACGTTGCCCGAGAAACCCGATGCGTTGGAATATGCCGCTCGGCAGGGCCAAGTCCGTGCAGGCATCCTCTAACAAGAGCCCCAAGCGAAACGAGTGTTTACATTATTTTGTAAAGACCATTCGAATAAAAAAGACATTTATGGACAATTTCAAGCGTGCCGTTATGGAGCCAAGCATGGCAACGAATTTAGACCCAACAATATCCTGTGGGGAAAAGTGTCCAAAAGCCTCTTGAAAAATCCAGATCGTTTGCTCAAAAATACCGACAAGAGGATGGTCTACATCTATGGCAACATGTTTTTTGTGAAAAAAAACTTTACCTTTGGCTTGCGAACGGTGCACCCCGGAGAGATTCATTTCATTCAAACGACGCAGGTGCCCATGCTCCTGTACGAATTGCCCCCCTCCAGTCTCAAGTGCCGAGCCCAACTCAATGTGGGGAGGAGGAGTTTTGAGCCCTATGAAAAAATGCTCTAACATCGAACCATCTTGGAGCCCCACGCAGCGTATCTGATCCCAGCTGGAACCCACTACTTGGTGTTGACGGTTCAAAAAACAGCCTTTGGTCTGGACATTATTCCCGAATCCCTTCTCCCCCATCTCCTTCAGAAGGGATTCCACTTAGTGGATTTCCAAAAAATGAAAAAGTTTGATCAAACCCCCTACAAGCTGTCTCCTACTACCTCGGCTCATGGACTGGCCGAGAAGTGACCTTTGAAGGAAACGCGCCTACACTTTTCCAAGAGACGAGGGCGCATCATGAGACCTGAGCTACTGGTTCCAGTCTCTGTGCAGATTGCAGAACCTGTGCAGATTCCGGAGCCTATACAGATTCGACAACCTGTGCATATTCCAGAACCTATGCAGATTCCAGAACTTATGCATATTCCTGTCCCTGTGCAGATTCCAGAGCCTGAGCTACTGGTTCCAGAGACTGTGCAGATTCCAGAACCTATGCAGATTTCAGAACCTGAGCTACTCTATCCAGAACCTATACAGATTCCAGAGCCTATGCAGATTCCAGAACCTATACAGATTCCAGAGCCTATGCAGATTCCAGAACCTATACAGATTCCAGAGCCTATGGAGATTCCAGAGCCAGATACTGCTTCGCTCGACCAGCTCCCGTCATTCATCTATGGACAAGAACCCCAGGTGCTCAACCTGGTCCCCTCTCTCTTTGATGGAAACAATGAGCTCATAGCCTTCCTGGATGCTTTTGAAAGAGATTTGGCGATAGAGGCCCAGGAATTGTCCATGCCCAAACTCCCCTCTTGTGTCAAACACTCTATTGGATTTAAAGCGATTCAAACCATGAATCTGTCTTGTAGATGATACGTGTCAATAAAAGAATCATTTTGTTTAATAAATAAGTATCATTCTTTGTGTCAGAATGGTTTCGGTACAACATTTATTGAACCAGTGTCGACATCGCACGACGATCGTGTTTGGAAATTTGCGTCACTGTCTGGATCGAGTCACGTATTAGAAGCCAGACTATCCTTACACCATAACTTTTAGCACAATTTTGGTGGTCCTCGGTCGTTTGGAAAAACAGTGGTCGTCTTTATGAGTCATTTGGATTTGACGTTGGATCCAGGAGTAGATTTAAAATTCTTTCAAATGGATCGTCCCTCGTCTCGCCGTATTTGGGAAGCCCATCAACCTCAAAATGTAGAGGCCTATACGTTGAATCTTACGGACTGCACGCGCCTAGCGGATGTGTACGTGAGTTTATTAACGTGGTTGAACGATTGGGAAATGCATCGAGACGAAAACCTCCCTTGGCGCCTGGTATGTCCCCAACCCAGAAACGGGCCTTGGAACAACACGTGGAACGCTCGCATCAAAAGGCCTTGGCCCATGGGATGCCAGTTGACGTCACGCTGCTCGAGCATATAAAAAGTCAGCCAGCAGAATCATTCTGTCTCATGTCGAATGCACCCGCCTATTTTGCTCTTGCCAACGTGTTTCACTACCAGTACCCATCGAGTTGTCTATTGACAGGGATCCCGAAGTCTTTGGCATCATGGGCTAACCTCCACGCCCAAAGAGATGCGTTAAATGCCTACAAAAACACCTGTCTTTGTCTGGTACCCCCAAGAGTGTGCCTGTGGAATACCTGCCCTTTTGCGTAATGGGCAAGTGGTCTCATGGTGGATCGAAACAACAAAATTTTTTTAAAGAGTCACCGTGTCCTTGAAGAAGCTGCCCAAATTCAACACCATGGCACCTTTCCCAACCCCAGGGAGGATGTTTCCCTTGCTCAAATCTTTTCAATATGCAAAGCACCTGCAGCAATTTAACAAGACGGAATGGAATGACAAAGTTTCAGCTTTGACAGAGTAAAAAGAAATGGCCCGAAAAAAGGGGGAACGAGTCGGTCCCCCTTTTTTGGGAAGGTTGGAGAGCATCTCTTCTGAAACTTGTACTAAAAAGATGCCACATTAAAAGATTTCTAACAAGGATGGATAATATCAGCCAATAGAGGTGTCGCTTGAATTTTTTGGAAGGTCTTGTCAATGTTGGATAGTATCAACTAATAGAAATCTCAAGATATGGATTGGATAGTATCAACTAATAGAAATCTCAAGATATGGATTGGATAGTATCAACCAATAGGAATCGATTTACGTGACCCACCAGAGTATAATAGGCGAGCCATCCGCCGCCCTTCTCTCAAATGCAACATGTTTCATCTAGCCTTTTTTGCTCATGCCAATGTGTTTCACCGTGGGGGTAAGCCTGTCCCCATCGAATTGTCCATTGCCACGATTCCGCCAGATGGAAAGGATCCAGAAGTGATATGCATCACCGTGGATCATTCCAATTTGAGGACGACCTCGAAAGATTGCCATGCCTCATCAACTAACGTCTCAATCTAAAAAGCCACCTGCCTGGATCCGTGCCCCTAGAGTACCTGACCTTTTGCGTGAGGGGCCAATTTTGTCACCTGGCGTAAGGAAATCGAGACCTGGCCAAGGGAACCGACCAGCGCAAAATCTTTGAACAGCTGGGACTCTTTACCATCAACCTGGAGTCTCTGCAAAAATTCCAGGAACTACATGACCATACTCTACCAGATCGCCTGCACGATGAGGTGAACGAGTATTATGATATATCCGAGTGCACCATGGTAAAGTCATACCGTTTTACCAGATACCTACAACATTTCAACAAGCTGCAGGCCGAATGTAAGAAACAAATGGATGATTTAGTGGAACTGTAAAAATTGAACTTTGAACTGTAAATATTGGACTGAACTGTAAAAACTAACCCGAAAAAGGGGGGACCAAGTCGACTCGGTCCCTCTTTTTTTGGGTTAATAAATGTGCCAACGTTGGAGGATTAATGGAAAATTGACACGGAGAGACCCGTCACAAACTGTCAGGGGTTTGGGTTTGTATTGGATATTCCAAATCTGGCGGTTTTGAGTGGAAAATTTTTTCACGACAACAGATAAATGCTAAATATTAAGACTGTCAGGATATGGCGTGATGTTCCCAGATTTTGGCAGCGGTAAATGTTCGTAGCCAAAATCCGAAAATTGGAAGTCGACTTGGTCCCCCCTTTTTCAGGCCTGTACCAAGATTGGGGAATGCATCTTTTTAAAAATTGGACTCACCTTATGGTTGCAAGTTGATATACCTCCATTGACACGGCAAGATTGGATGGAATTGTTGACTCGTCCATATTGAAATGATCCTCTAGGACGTTGCAATGCCTACATTTCATGGGTCACACCACCAAGCTTGAGACGTCGATCCCTCAAACTTCAAACATCTCCATTTCAATGGTGGATCACCTCCCGTTTCAATCCTCCGTGAGGTGAGACTCTTTCTCTCGCGCCCATGGAAAAAAATATTTTTCGGACGAAATTGAAAAAAGTTTGTTCATTGTGAAATTCTCTGAGACAGACTTTGGTTTTGGCATATAATTGGCTGCAAGCTTGGAGGGGCGAGGAGTCATGTACAAAAGAGCCGTTGGACTGTAAACGCAATGGGTGTACGCATTTACACGCATTTAAAAAAAATGGGTGTAAAAACCATTTCAAAAAAGTTCGTTTTCCGTTTCCAATCATTTTTTGAAAGGGTCACGGTGCTCGATTATTTGTTCGACCGACTGTATACACTCTAAGTTCTCCAAGCGTGGTAGTGTATTTTACATAGTATAATAAATAATCAATTAATTTGAAATCTTGGGACCAATTTCCGCAGACTGCCGCATTAAACGTGCTATCGTCTGGATTTTCTAAAAATCAATAAATATGACTTACAGTCGGTCGAATAAAAAGTTGAGCACCGTGACCCTTTCCAAAAATGATTGAAAATGGAAAACGACCTTTTTCGAAAGGATCCTACGTTGTTTTTGTCAGAATCTTGTCCCTCTACGTTGTGTTTCAGGTCCAACGGCTCTTTTTGTCGAATCCCCTTTTCACCTACCCCCATTAAGAGTCTCCATCCCATAGCTCCTTTTGTAGAATCCCCCTTTCACCTCCCCTCCCGTTGTGTTTTAGGTCCAACGGCTCTTTTTGAATACATCCTATCCCTTTTTTCCCCTACCCCGCGTTAAAAGTCTCCCTCCCACGTCTCTTTTTCACTTTCATGTTTCAAGTCGAAATCCACCTTAGAATGGCTCTTTTTGTATGAATTTTGTCCCCTTTTCATCTTCTTTTGTACCCTTATGTTGCATTTTATGCTCAAATCAAAGTCTGTCCGAAAGTCTACAGTACGTTCTACTACAAATGAACAAACAAACTTTTTTCAAATTCTTCCGAAAAAATATATTGGATGAGCGCGAGAAAAAAAAGTTTCAACCCAGACGAATGATTTAAAACGGAGGGTGATTCACAAATGAAATAGAGACATGTCGAGGGGGGGGGTCGATCCAAAAATGAAATGGAGATGCTTGAAGCTTGGTGAAAGCAGCGACCCATGAAATGTAGGCATTTCAACGTAGGTGTATCGAGAAAACCAGGAGAATCATTTCATTGCCATTTCACGCTATTAGGCCTTCCAATCTTGGCGTGTCAAGGAGGACTCAACTGGCAGCCTGCAGGCGAGTCCAAATTTTTGTGTCAAGTGTTTAAAAAGAGGAATTCCAATCTTGGTGCATCATTTGGCCCAAAAAAAGGGGGACCCAGTCGACATGCGACTCGGTCCCCCTTTTTTCAGATTTTTTTTGAAGATTTTGGCTAAAAACATTTACCGATAAGACTGCCAGAATTTGGGAATTTTCAACATGACGCCAAATCCTGACAGACTTAACGAAAAACATGTAGCATTGACCTGTTGCCATAGAAATTATTTTTCCGTCAAAACTGCCAGATTTGGAATTTCCAATACCAACCTGACAGTTTTAACAAAAAAAAAAACAAATGTTGACTGCAGTCAGAAGCAATTGAATGTCTAGCTGCTGGCTGCTCAACTTTTATATATGCTAATGAGGTCACGTGAAACGATTTCTATTGCTGGACGCTTTTCAACCTTGAAACTAATCTTTTAACGTATTTTATGACATCTTGGTGGACAACCTCGAAACTAATCTTGGCACATTTTTCGTTTGAGTAAAAGTTTTCAAAGAGTGGCCCTCCAACGTTGGCACCTTCCATAACCCAAAAAAGGGGGACGGAATCGACTCTTGTGTCGACTCGGTCCCCCTTTTTTGGGCCCATGGGCATTTTCAAAAGTTTAATATTTTCGTTCTAGTCCAATATTTACAGTTTAATATTTTCGGTCTAGTCCAATATTTACAGTTTAATATTTTTAGTCCACAATCCAATTTTCCACACTTACTCTACCAAATCAGCCATTTGTTTCTTACATTCGGCCTGCAGGTTGTTGAAATGTTGCAGATGACGAGCAAAACGATAAGATTTTACCATGGTGCACTCGGATACATCATAATACTCGTGCATCGCATCGTGCAGGTGATTTGACAGAGTACGTTCATGGAGGTCCTGGAACTTTGGAAGAGTCTCCAGTTTGATGGTAAAGAGTCCCAGCTGTTCAAAGATTTTGCGCTGGTCGGTTCCCTTGACCAGGATGAGGCCTCGATTTCCTTGCGCCATGTGACAAAATTTGTCACTGACGCAAAAGCTGATGTATTCGAGGGGCACGGATCCAGGCAGGTGGCTTTTCAGATGGAGACGTTCGTTGATATAACGATTGGCCCGGTCATCTTTCGAGGTGGTGATCAAATTCGAATGATCCACGGTGATGCACATTACTTGTGGATCCTCCTAAATGCTGGCAATGGAGACTTCGATGAGGACAGGCTTACCCCCACGATGAAACACGTTGGCATGAGCAAAAAAGGCTAGATAAGACATGTTGCATTGGAGAGAGAATGTCTCTGGCGGCGGATGGCTCGCCTATTATACTCTGGTGGGTCACGTGAATCGATTCCTATTGGCTGGCAATCCATATCATGAGATTTCTATCGACTATTCAACATTGACATGCAAAAAAAATAAAAAGAGGTTGGTAAAAAAGTACTAAATTTTTTTAAAAGTGTGGCTCTCCAACCTTGGCACCTTCCTTTATCCATAAAAAGAAGGACCGAGTCGACACCAAAGTCAAATCGATTCCCCTTTTTTGGGCCCATGGGGAATTTTTTTTTCACTTTATCAAAGCTGAAACTTGTTCCTTCCAATCCGCCTGCAACTTTTGAAGCTGCTGCAGATATTTTGCAAATTGAAAAGATTTCAGCATGGTGCAATGAGACACGTACCCTTCCTCGTGGATGTCATCATGCATGGGGTTGGGAATTGTGCCATCGCAAAGGGTGTTGAATTTGGGCAGCATCTCCAAGCATACGGTGACGAGTCCCAACTCTTTAAAAAATTTTTGCTGCTTTGAGCTTTTCACGACAATGAGGCCTCCTGGGTCCACCATGCCCCTCACGCAATAGGGTAGGTAGTCTACAGGCTCACTCTTGGGCAAGGGACGTACCAGACGAAGACGAGCGTTTTTGCAGGCATTGTATCGTATGTCTCTGGGCGTGGAGTCGAGTCCGACATGGTTGATGGTAATGCAGAGTACTTGAGGATCACTGCCATTCCTGGGAAGGGTGGCAATAGACAACTCGATGGGCACTGGCTTGCCCTGGTGGTGAAAGTAGTTGGCATGAGCAAAATAGACAGACATGTTGCTTCCTCTGAGAAAGAATGATTCTGCTCGTTAGAGGCTGGCCTTATATAGGCTCGAGGAGCGTGACGTCAACTGGCATCCCATGGGCCGAGGCCTTTTGATGCGAGCGTTCCACGTGTTTTTCCAAAGCCCGTTTCCAGGGTTGGGGACACACTTGGCGCCAAGGAAGTGTTTCGTCTCGATGCATTTCCCAATCGTCCAACCACGTTAATAATCTCACGTACACATCCGCTAGGCGCGTGCAATCCGTGAGATTTAACGGATAGGCCTCCTTATTGTGAGGTTGATGGGCTTCCCAAACTCGGCGAGACGGGGGACGACCCAGATGAAAGAATTTAAATCGACTCTTGGATCCCACGTCAGATCCAAATGACTCGTAAACACGACCACGGATTTTCCAAACAACCGAGGAACGTGCACACCAAAATTGGGCTCAAAAAGGTTTGTGTAAGGATAGTCTGACTCGTAATACGTGACTCGATCTGGCCAGCGACCCAAATTTCCAAACACGATCGTCGTACGATGTCGACACTGGTCCAATAAATGTTGTATCATTTTAACACAAGGAATGAGATTTGGTTTTTTTGACACAAAGAATGAGACTTGTTTTCTTAAAAAAAAATATTTTATTAAACATCTACAAGACAGATTCATGGGTTGAATCGCTTTAAATCCAATAGAAGGTTTGTTACAAGGGGAGAGTTTGGGCATGGACAAGTCCAGGGGCTCCATCGCCAAATCTCTTTCGAAAGCATCCAGGAAGGCAAAGAGCTCATTGTTTTCATCAAAGAGAGAGGGGACCAGGTGGAGCACTTTTGGTTTTTGTTCATAGACGGACGATAGGAGCTGGTCGGGCAAAGCAGTATCTGGCTCTGGAATCTGCACAGGGTCTAGAATCTGCTCAGGTTCTGGATAGAGTAGCTCAGGCTCTGGAATCTGCATAGGTTCTGGATACAGAAGCTGAGGCTCTGGCATCTGCATAGGGACTGGAATCACTCTAGGCTCTGGAATCTGCACAAGTCTCATGATGCGCCCTCGTTTCTTTGGTGGGTGCGTCTCCTTCAAAGGTCGCTTCAGTCCATGAGTTGGGGTAGGAGAAGGTAGCTTGTAGGGGGTTTGATCAAACCTTTTCATTTTTCGAAAATCCCCCAAGTGGAATCCCTTCTGAAGGAGCTGAGGGAGAAGGGATTCGGGGATAATGTCCAGACCAAAAGCTGTTTTTTGAACCATCAACATCAAGTAGTGGGTTCCAGCTGGGATCGGATACGCCGTGTGGGGCTCCAAGATGGTCGAATGGTAGAGCATTTGGTCATAGGGCTCAAAACTCCTCCTCGCCGCATTGGGTTGGGCTCGGCACTGGAGACTGGAGGGGGCAATTCGTAGAGCAGCATGGCCACCTGCGTCGTTTGAATGAAATGCACCTCTCCGGGGTGCACCGTTCTCAAACCAAAGGTAAAATCTTTTTTCACAAAAAACATGTTGCCATAGATGTAGACCATCCTCTTGTCGGTATTTTTGAGCAAACGATCTGGATTTTTCAAGAGGCTTTTGATCACTTTTTCCCACAGGATATCGTGGGGTCTAAATCCGTTGACATGCTTGGCTTCCATCACGGCACGCTTGAAATTATCCATAAACGTCTTTTTTTATTTCAATGATCCTTGCAAAATAAGGTAAACACTCGTTTCGCGTGGGGCTCTTTGTAGAAGATGCCCGCTCGAACTTGGCCCTGCCGAGCAGCATATTCCAACGCATCGGGTTTCTCGGGCAACAACACGGGCACCACGGTGAAGGAAAGGTGCTCTGGAAAGGCATCCATGCTGCAAACTGAGGAGAAGATTTGACACGCGCCCTCCTTTTATACGTTTTCAGACAGGATGCGAGTGAAAAATGAGGTTGAGAGGTTGGTGGAGAATGGCACACATGCCTTGCACGGCAATCCAACGATGACATTGCATCTGGTGGCAAAAGGGGCATTCTCCTCGTGGATGGGATTTCAAGAGCACGACGGGGGTGCGTTTGAAAGGACTGAAAGTGCTCCATTTCGCTTGAATGTCTTTAAATTCATGTTGGAATGTGAGTCGGTCATACAAAGGTAGAGAATGTGATACATTGAGATAATGTAAAGAGTTGAACAATTCATTCGCACCGACCCGATCCGAGGCATACAAGACGACACCATTGGTGAGCGTGAAACCATGGTCTCGGAGACACAACACGGCTAGACCGTAAATATGGAAAAAGACTTGGGCATGTTTCTGGAGAAATCGATAGGCATAAGGGGGTCGTCGATAAGGTTTAAAACGACGTCGTCGAGGATCTTGGGGTCTCTGCCCATCTGGAGAAGAAGGTTCATGAGAAGGAGAAGCCATGGGAGTGGAGGGCAAAGGTGAACCAGGTGTCGACAACAGGTGAAACAAATCTTTCGTGTCTGTCATTTTGAACAAAATATTTGCTGCAAGCATTTGTCTCTTAAACTCAATCTCTCTAAGAAAAATATATTTCTTTTTATAGAGATTGACTTGTAAAATTTTATTTGCTTCTGAAAGGTATTTTCAACACCAAAAGATAATTCAATCTTGCTTCACACCCTCACAATCTTTTTTGTGAATCTTTCAAACCTGTCAAATGTTTCTTTTCAAACTTTTTGCCTCACATTCTTTTTTTTGTGGAAAAAAATTTTCCGGGAATGACCATTTTCAAACTTACTTGCCTCGCCTTCTTTTTTTTGTGGAAAAAAATGTTCCTAACCCCCCTCTAAAAAATTTGTGAGTTTTTTTTTTCTTGTCGTTTCCAACCTTGACATTGAGAGTACCCCAAAAAAATGGGAGAATGATTACTGATCCCGATCTATGCTCCTTTCCAGCAATCATTCTCCCATTTTTCTGGGGAAACCTCTCTACCTCTACGGTGCTCGTATTGGGTTGGGATCCTGCCGAGGGGACAGGTATTCCTCACCTCCAGGTGTTGGAGTAAGCAACGCATGTGTGAAATACATGGCCACAATGTGTCTTTTCTGGCCAATGCATCGGACTCAGGCAGATGGAACACGTCTCGGGGACTTTGAAGACGTTTTCGGGCCATTTCATCGCGTAACAGCCATCCAACACGGCTTGAGCCAATAGAATCCAGGGGGTCAACTGTTGAGGACCGTGTCACCTCCAAGCCTTGTACGCCAATCGATACAACTTGGGTATGGCCAAGACCGTCCACAGGGCTTAAATATAGGCCCCCTTGCCTTTGGTAGCCTGCTGCTCGAAGTAATCGCTGTACAGTTCGGAGGGTTCAGAATATGTGAGGCACTCGAAGGTGGGCAGGTCCTGGGGCTCGTGATTCGGAAACACTTTGCGTAAAAGTTCTTCCAGGTCCACGGGGAAGAGAGCAATCACGTCGGAAGGTGTCAAAGTCTGTAAAAGGACGCGAAACTGCATCATGAAGTTAATGTACTCGGCCAAATGGGCCTCTTGGTATTTGGCCAGGTAGACTTGAAACGCTTTGTCAGACTCCATTGTCTCGTGTGATGCAGAGGGCTTCCGAGCCGTGCTTTTTAGAAGAGAGCAGCAGGAAGTGGATTTTGATTGGCTAGAAGGAGAAAGATCCTTTGGGGTAAGTATTATTTTTCAATTCTCTGGTTTCAATCTTGCTCCGGTGGGCGCACCACACCATCCATAAAACGCGAATCATGGGGTCTCCCCGCCGTAAGCAATCCCATGGCAGGGGTCATTTCAAGGTGGGTAGTGAGCTTATCAACAGTTTTATGTCTCCAACATTGACATTGAGCTCGTCTCAAACAATCTTGATGATGTAAAGACACATCCCGTACGATGACATGATTAAATAGTTTCACCATAAAATATTGCTCGGGTTCGTCAAATAAATGAAAACAATGGCAAGTGTCGGGTCCTTCGGTGCATTCATCCGCACTATAGACACAATCGCCAAGATGGAATTCATGTTGGCTGAATACCACCTAGACGGGAATGGGAAATTGTGTCACGAGTTCATGAAATTTCACAATACCCGCTAAACGTTGCAAGCGTCGTCTATAAGACGACCATCGTGAGACGTTGTCTCGCAAACCTGGACGAATGTTTTTTTCCAATTCACCAATGAAAGATTCTAACGAGGACATAATGACGTGTAAGAAATGTCACTGCAAACAAAATGAAAGCTCGACTGGAAAGCTCAACCTTTTAAATACTCTCTAATATCTCCCTAAAAAATTTTTTAAAAAAATGTTTTTTAGAGAGTTTCTGTCAAGATTTTATTTTGCAGTTGGTTGTGGAAATTTTTTCCATTCACAATTGCACATTCTGAAGGCTGTGAAAAATTTTCCAACATTTCGCGAGTCTTGGCTAGGGGTAAATAGTATTTTCCATTGCATAAAATTGCCTCCAACCTTACTTTGGTTGGCTCACCGTGCAACATTTGTTCTTGAAACAAATGGTTGTAAGGTTATAAAGGTTCGTGAGTTTTATGTAGACTTGATACCCAACATTGACATTGAGCTTTTGTCAAACACTCTTTGGGATGTAGTGTCCCATATCGTACGACGACTTTATCCAATTGTTTCACAATAAAATAATTCTCGGGTTCATCAAATAAATAAAAACAATTACAATAGACTGGCCCTTTGATATTTTTGTCTCTACTATAGATGCAATCCGAGATGTGAAGCCCATGTTTGTTCTGTACCAACTTGACGGGAAGGGGAAATCTGTTCAAGAGTTCTTGAAATTTCACAATACCCACTAAACGTAGCAATTTTCGTCTATAAGGAAACAACTCTCTGAGGCAGGTTCTTGCTGCACACCTGGGATAATTGTTTGTTCCAATTCAGAAATTAATGTTTTTAAAGAAGACATCACTCTGAAGAATGAATGCTTACAATCAGGAAATAGACAACTGACTAAAGAGCGCAAAATATTTAACACTATTCTGATGAGTGCTTACAATCAGAACAAATAGAATTGTAATACAGCTCTCGGCAGATTGAAGATCTCAAAGTATTCAAAATTATTCTGATGAATGTTTACAATCAGGGAATACAATTAAAATTGTCAAACAACTCTCAGCAGATTGATCAGCTCAAAAAATTAAAAAAATTTCTACTGCTGTAAAAAAAAAAAAAAAAAAAAAAAAAATTCTTTTTTTTTTATGAGATAGATTTCCAAAACAGAAAAGAGATTGAGCTTGACTCACAAGTTGTTGAGCGTTTATACTCTACATTCAAGTGACCTCACATGCATGCGCAGTAGAATGTTAAAGGACTTGTGATTTTTTTTTCAGTGTATCATTCACGTGCATGCGCAGTAAGAATGTTAAAGGACTTGTGATATTTTTCCGTGTATCATTCCATAGTATCGCGCTCGAACCTTCTATCTCGGTCAATTACAATGGGTCTAAACTTGTTCCATGGGGGACAATAACATTTTTGATTTAGACCTAGACCCCCTAGTTCCTTCCACCCCTTACAAAACCCTACCCCTATAGGAGGGGATTACAGAAAAGGTTGCCTATAGGCTTAATGTGATTATTTTTCACATTAAAATGCTATGGAATCAAGTTCAAACCTTCTATCTCGATCAATTACGGTCGGATCGGGTCCACACTTTTTCTCTGGGGGGTCATGGGGATCCCCCTGGTGAAACGGAAGTCGCGATATCTCGGCTCCTATGGGGCCCTCGTAGACGTGTGACGCCTCCAAAGATTCAGAATCGTTTGTAGTGTACAACGCATCCATCGGTTGGGACCTACATCCCTTGGTTGAGGCACTAGGCTCCAAAAGGCCCTGTGGCCTATTTTAGATTTGCTCCTCACCCAAGAGTTCTATGACCCAACCGTTGACGTTGTTGGATAGAACTTACCATGGCCTATCGTTTGATGCCATGGAGAGAGACGTTGGGTACCGGGTTTGGATCTTAGGCTCGTAAACGTTTCGACACTTAAAGGGACTTTGCTCAGCCCCAACGCCCCCAAGGTCGTCGTGTCACCTGTCCATTTGTTTGGAAGGACGAGCTCTTTCGAAGGATACCCATTACAAGATCCATTTTCCCTTAGGAGGGCCTCTAGGGTTCGAAAACTGGTGTCTACTGGTCTTGAACCTATCTCGGCGTCTATGGAACCTATTAGCTTTTGTAATGTGTCAACTGAAAGAGACGAGCCAGCAGATTGCAACAGTCTAACTGTTTTTACCCTACCCCCCATAGGAGGGTCTGTAAGGAGTGAAAAAAAACAAAATTCAAAGGCAAATGATGGGGCTTCTAGGGCACCTATGAACTTGTGTCGCGCATTGTAGGACATGGGCTTCAAGCCCTGTACAACAATTGAGTATACCCTCATAGGAGGAGAGCCTGGAAATCAACACGGCTTGAATCGAAAATAACTCGACTTGTATGGAGCCGATAAGGGATGGTGAGCTATCAAATGATTTGAGGACAAGACTAGAGGACAAAACTATTCATGGTGGACCCCATAGGAGGGTCTACAGAACATGACAACTGAAAAGTGAAATGACAATTGTCGTAGCACTTGAAGAGAACAACTCTAGCTAGACAAGAAATGTTTGTCTCGCTGGAAAAAAAAAATTTTTTTTAAAGGGTTTGTGAATGACTGGGTAATTTTGCATTATTCAAACGTTGATCATTTTAATCACAACTCACAACAAACATGATTAAATCTTCTACGACTTTTTTCAGGCATTTTAATAAACATTCAAATGATCCCATATGTTGCCCACAATGTGACGAGGAAATGACAGTGCGTCATTTTTATTATACACATTTTGGACGTCGACATGTTTGTTTTGGACGTCCACAATGGAATGATGGGGAAAAGAATATGTCCGTCAATGTGAATCATGTTGTGTCATGTTTGAAGATATTCGTAATGAATGCCAAAGATATCTGGGCCCTATTAAATGATAAAGTGATAGCAGAGGAGACACAGGAAGTAGAGGTGGTGGAAACATGTGAATGTCAACACTTTCAACCCAATCCTTGTGGCATGTATGGTCGTTCAAATTGTATGCTGCAAGATTATATGAGTCTGTATTTGAGAAACCCGACATGTGGGAAGAGGGGATAGAATTTGATGAAGCCAGTGGTTTGGGAAAAAAATTTTATGGTATTATTCCACGTTATTTGAGGAAAGACTTGAATTGGTTTCATATTATCGTGAAACATGATATTTTTGATACCTTTTGTAGGGAAATGGAAATATTCGGGATCAATTTGTCATTTTACCCTTTTGGTGTTTATGTGATGGGTTGACATTTAAAACACAACACCGGCACATGATTGTAGCGTGCAGGCGAGATGGTTCTTTTGAACATGTGTGGAAAACAAAAGTTCGTTATGAGTTTCCCAAGAGTGGACATGCCAAAACATGCATTGAGATTAAAAATGCTTTTCATTTGGCTCGGGATAAATCATCGTGTGATGATATAAAATTAAACAACCCGGAAGAGCAATCCCATTTTCACATCAATTGACCCTTGCACCCGCATAGTATTGCTTTTCTCTGTACCCTCTTTCCAGGGGGTATAGAAAAATTACGTTGGAAGCAACTTGGAAATAAAAATGTATCCAATTGGGAAAAGGTAGCCAAGCGTGTACGTGACCCATGGCATAATGTAAGATGGGGGGTACCGATCGGCGTGATGGGCTGGAAATTTTTAAATTGCGTAATTCCCTTGTATCCGCGCTAAGAGGAAACGGAGGAATGCACACCTATGTATTTGAATCTATAAAATAATAAAACATTGTATGTAAAGGAGGGAAACCAGGGAGCCGAGTGTTCATTTCAACGCATGTGAGACAAAGTGTATGTGTTGTCTCGTAAACAACAAAATATGATGAATGAAGTCAAGAAAACAAAACAAACATGTGCCATGGACCACAAGGTGATATTAAGGTCTAAGCTGGATGAAATGAAAGCGAAAAACGACCAAAGGCTCAACGAGATGAAAGCGAAAATCGACCTAATGGAAAGGGAAAGAGACTTGATTCAAAGGGAAAAAGACGTGTTGAAAAAGGAAAATGACGTGGTGAAAAAGGAAAATGACGTGGGGAAAACGAAAGCAAATGAGTTGAACGCTAAAGTACAAAGCATGTCAGTCGAAAACGAAATATTGAAAAATTTGTTACAAAGAAAAAGAGTGGACAGAATCTCTTCCAATACATAGCGTTGGAACTGAATAGAGTAAAAAGGTTGCTTCGACCTCCTTCATCCATCTCTCAACTTTCGAGTTCACTAGCAAACCTTTTAAAATTTTTTTAATATTTTATTTAGAGCAGTAGAATAGTTTTAAATTTTTTGAGCTCTTCAATCTGCCGAGCGTTGTTTGACAATTGTATTTGTATTCCCTGATTGTAAGCATTCATCAGAATAATTTTAAATACTTTGAGTTCTTCAATCTGCCGAGAGTGGTATTACAATTCTATTTGTATTCCCTGATTGTAAGCACTCATCAGAATAGTGTTAAATATTTTGGGCTCTTTAGTAAGTTGTCTATTCCCTAATTGTAAGCATTCATTCCTCAGAGTGATGTCTTCTTTAAAAACATTAATTTCTGAATTGGAACAAACAATTATCCCAGGTGTGCAGCAAGAACCTGCCTCAGAGTTGTTTCCTTATAGACGAAAAATGCTACGTTTAGCGGGTATTGTGAAATTTCAAGAACTCTTGAAACAAACTGAAGAACTTTGTACCGTCAAGTTGGTACAGAACAAACATGGGCTTCACATCTCGGATTGCATCTATAGTAGAGACAAAAATACCAAAGGGCCAGTCTATTGTAATTGTTTTTATTTATTTGATGAACCCGAGAAATATTTTATTGTGAAACAATTGGATAAAGTCGTCGTACGAGATGGGACACTACATCCCAAAGAGTGTTTGACCAAAGCTAAATGTCAATGTTGGGTATCAAGTCTACATAAAAGTCCCGAACCTTTATAAGCTTACAACCATTTGTTTCAAGAACAAATGTTGCACGGTGAGCCAACCAAAGTAACGTTGGAGCCAATTTTATGAAATAAAAAATACTATTTACCCCGAGCCAAGACTCGCGACATGTTGGAAATTCTTGACAGCCTTCAGAATGTGTCATTGAGCATGGAAAAAATTTCCACAACCAACTACAAAATAAAATCTTGACAGAAATTCTCGAAAAAAAAGAAAAAAAATTTTTTTCCAGAGAGATTGGTGAGCGTTTAAAAAGGTTGAGCTTTGAACTCGAGCTTTCATTTTGTTTGCAGTGACATTTCTTACTCGTCATTATGACCTCGTTAGAATCTTTCATTGGTGAATTGGAAAAAAACATTCGTCCAGGTTTGCGAGACAACGTCTCACGATGGTCGTCTTATAGACGACGCTTGCAACGTTTAGCGGGTATTGTGAAATTTCATGAACTCGTGACACAATTTCCCATTCCCGTCTAGGTGGTATTCAGCCAACATGAATTCCATCTTTCCGATTGTGTCTATAGTGCGGATGAATGCACCGAAGGACCCGACACTTGCCATTGTTTTCATTTATTTGTCGAACCCGAGCAATATTTTATGGTGAAACTATTTAATCATGTCATCGTACGGGATGGGTCTTTACATCATCAAGATTGTTTGAGACGAGCTCAATGTCAATGTTGGAGACATAAAACTGTTGATAAGCTCACTACCCACCTTGAAATGACCCCTGCCATGGGATTGCTTACGGCGGGGAGACCCCATGATTCGCGTTTTATGGATGGTGTGGTGCGCCCACCGGAGCAAGATTGAAACCAGAGAATTGAAAAAGAATACTTACCCCAAAGGATCTTTCTCCTTCTAGCCAATCAAAATCCACTTCCTGCTGCTCTCTTCTAAAAAGCACGGCTCGGAAGCCCTCTGCATCACACGAGACAATGGAGTCTGACAAAGCGTTTCAAGTCTACCTGGCCAAATACCAAGAGGCCCATTTGGAAGAGTACATTAACTTCATGATGCAGTTTCGCGTCCTTTTACAGACTTTGACACCTTCCGACGTGATTGCTCTCTTCCCCGTGGACCTGGAAGAACTTTTACGCAAAGTGTTTCCGAATCACGAGCCCCACGACCTGCCCACCTTCGAGTGCCTCACATATTCTGAACCCTCCGAACTGTACAGCGATTACTTCGAGCAGCAGGCTACCAAAGGCAAGGGGGCCTATATTTAAGCCCTGTGGACGGTCTTGGCCATACCCAAGTTGTATCGATTGGCGTACAAGGCTTGGAGGTGACACGGTCCTCAACAGTTGACCCCCTGGATTCTATTGGCTCAAGCCGTGTTGGATGGCTGTTACGCGATGAAATGGCCCGAAAACATCTTCAAAGTCCCCGAGATGTGTTCCATCTGCCTGAGTCCGATGCATTGGCCAGAAAAGACACATTGTGGCCATGTATTTCACACATGCGTTGCTTACTCCAACACCTGGAGGTGAGGAATACCTGTCCCCTCGGCAGGATCCCAACCCAATACGAGCATCGTCGAGGTGGAGAGGTTCCCCCAGAAAAATGGGAGAATGATTGCTGGAAAGGAGCATAGCTCGAGACCAGTAATCATTCTCTCATTTTTTTGGGCTACTCTCAATGTCAAGGTTGGAAACGACAAGAAAAAAAAAACTCACAAATTTTTTAGAGGGGGGTTAGGAACATTTTTTTCCACAAAAAAAAGAAGGCGAGGCAAGTAAGTTTGAAAATGGTCATTCCCGGAAAATTTTTTTCCACAAAAAAAAGAATGTGAGGCAAAAAGTTTGAAAAGAAACATTTGACAGGTTTGAAAGATTCACAAAAAAGAATGTGAGGGTGTGAGGCAAGTTTGAAATATCTTTTGGTGTTGAAAATACCTTTCAGAAGCAAATAAAATTTTACAACTCAATCTCTCTAAAAAAAAAATTCTTTTTATTTTTTTAAAGAGATTGAGTTTAAGAGACAAATGCTTGCAGCAAATCTTTTTTTCAAAATGACAGACACGGAAAATTTGTTTCACCTGTTGTCGACACCTGGTTCACCTTTGCCCTCCACTCCCATGGCTTCTCCTTCTCCTGAACCTTCTTTTCCAGATAAGCAGAGACCCCAAGATCCTCGACGACGTCGTTTTAAACCTTATCGACGACCCCCTTATGCCTATCGATTTCCCCAGAAACATGCCCAAGTCTTTTTCCATACTCATGGTCTGGCCGTGTTGTGTCTCCGAGACCATGGTTTCACGCTCACCAATGGTGTCGTCTCGTATGCCTCGGATCGGGTCGGTGCGAATGAATTGATCAACTCTTTACATTATCTCAATGTCGGTACAATTTGTATGACCGACTCACGTTCCAAGCAAGAATTTACAGACATTCAAGCGAAATGGAGCACTTTCAGTCCTTTTAAACGCACCCCCGTCGTGCTCTTGAAATCCCATATACGGGGAGAATGCCCCTTTTGCCACCAGACGCAATGTCATCGTTGGATTGCCGTGCAAGGCATGTGTGCCATTCTCCACCAACCTCTCAACCCCATTTTTCACTCGCATCCTGTCTGAAAACGTATAAAAGGAGGACGCGTGTCAAAGCTTCTCCTCAGTTTGCAGCATGGATGCCTTCCCAGAGCACCTTTCCTCCACTTTGGTGCCCCTGACGTTGCCTGAGAAACCCGATGCGTTGGAATATGCCGCTCGGCAGGGCCAAGTTCGAGCGGGCATCCTCTACCAAGAGCCCCACGCGAAACTAGTGTTTACCCTATTTTGCAAGGATCATTGGCATAAAAAAAGACGTTTATGGATAATTTCGAGCGTGCCGTGATGGAAGCCAAGCATGTCAACGGATTTAGACCCCACGATATCCTGTGGGAAAAAGTGTCCAAAAGCCTCTTGAAAAATCCAGATCGTTTGCTCAAAAATACCGACAAGAGTATGTTCTACATCTACGGCAACATGTTTTTTGTGAAAAAAGACTTTACCTTTGGTTTGAGAACGGTGCACCCCGGAGAGGTGCATTTCATTCAAACGACGCAAGTGCCCATGCTGCTCTACGAATTGCCCCCCTCCAGTCTCCAGTGCCGAGCTTAACCCATTGTGGCGGGTAGGAGTTTTGAGCCCTATGACCAAATGCTCTACCATCGGACTATCTTGGAGCCCCACACGGAGTATCCGATCCCAGCTGGAACCCACTACTTGATGTTGACGGTTCAAAAAACAGCTTTTGGTCTGGACATTATCCCCGAATCCCTTCTCCCTCAGCTCCTTCAGAAGGGATTCCACTTAGGGGATTTTCGAAAAGTGAAAAGGTTTTATCAAACCCCCTACAAGCTACCTCCTTCTACCCCAACTCATGGACTGAAGGGACCTTTGAAGGAGACGCACCCACCAAAGAAACGAGGGCGCATCATGAGACTTGTGCAGATTCCAGAGCCTAGAGTGATTCCAGTCCCTATGCAGATGCCAGAGCCTCAGCTACTCTATCCAGAACCTATGCAGATTCCAGAGCCTGAGCTACTCTATCCAGAACCTGAGCAGATTCCAGACCCTGTGCAGATTCCAGAGCTAGATACTGCTTTGCCCGACCAGCTCCTATCGTCCATCTATGAACAAAAAACCCCAA
This sequence comes from Trichonephila clavata, assembly GCA_019973975.1. Classification (NCBI taxonomy): domain Eukaryota; kingdom Metazoa; phylum Arthropoda; class Arachnida; order Araneae; family Nephilidae; genus Trichonephila; species Trichonephila clavata. Next base: position 16,658 of record BMAO01011151.1, on the reverse strand, counting down.
GTGCTCCACCTGGTCCCCTCTCTCTTTGATGAAAACAATGAGCTCTTTGCCTTCCTGAATGCTTTCGGAAGAGATTTGGCGATGGAGCCCCTGGACTTGTCCATGCCCAAACTCTCCCCTTGTAACAAACCTTCTATTGGATTTAAAGCGATTCAACCCAAGAATCTGTCTTGTAGATGATTAATAAAAAAAAAATTTTTAAGAAAACAAGTCTCATTCTTTGTGTCAAAAAAACCAAATCTCTTTCCTTGTGTCAAAATGATACAAGATTTATTGGACCAGTGTCCACATCGCACGACGTTCGTGTTTGGAAATTTGGGTCGCTGGCCAGATCGAGTCACGTATTACGAGTCAGACTATCCTTACACCATGCTTTTTGAGCCCAATTTTGGTGTGCACGTTCCTCGGTCGTTTGGAAAAGCCGTGGTCGTGTTTACGAGTCATTTGGATTTGACGTGGGATCCAGGAGTAGATTTAAAATTCTTTCATCTGGGTCGTCCCCCGTCTCGCCGAGTTTGGGAAGCCCATCAACCTCACAATAAGGAGGCCTATCCGTTAAATCTAACGGATTGCACGCGCCTAGTGGATGTGTACGTGAGATTATTAACGTGGTTGGACGATTGGGAAATGCATCGAGACGAAAACCTTCCTTTGCGCCAAGTGTGTCCCCAACCCTGGAAACGGGCTTTGGAAAAACACGTGGAACGCTCGCATCAAAAGGCCTCGGCCCATGGGATGCCAGTTGACGTCACGCTCCTCGAGCCTATATAAGGCCAGCCTCTAGCGAGCAGAATCATTCTTTCTCAGAGGAAGCAACATGTGTGTCTATTTTGCTCATGCCAACTACTTTCACCACCAGGGCAAGCCAGTGCCCATCGAGTTGTCTATTGCCACCCTTCCCAGGAATGGCAGTGATCCTCAAGTACTCTGCATTACCATCAACCATGTCGGACTCGACTCCACGCCCAGAGACATGCGATACAATGCCTGCAAAAACGCTCGTCTTCGTCTGGTACGTCCCTTGCCCAAGAGTGTGCCTGTAGACTACCTACCGTATTGCGTGAGGGGCATGGTGGACCCAGGAGGCCTCATTGTCGTGAAAAGCAGAAAGCAGCAAAAAATTTTTAAAGAGTTGGGACTCGTCACCGTATGCATGGAGATGCTGCCCAAATTCAACACCTTTTGCGACAGCACCTTTCCCAACCCCATGCATGATGACCTCCACGAGGAAGGGGACGTGTCTCATTGCACCATGCTGAAATCTTTCCAATTCGCAAAATTTCTGCAGCAGTTTCAAAAGTTGCAGGCGGAATGGAAGGAACAAGTTTCAGCTTTGATAAAGTGAAAAAAAAATTGCCCATGGGCCCAAAAAAGGGGGATTGATTCGACTTTGTCGAATCGGTTCCCCCTTTTTTTGCATAAAGGAATGTGCCAAGGTTGGAGAGCCTCTCTTTTTAAAAAATTTAGTACTTTTTTACCAACCTCTTTTTATTTTTTTTGCATGTCAATGTTCAATAGCCGATAGAAATCTCATGATATGGATTGCCAGCCAATAGGAATCGATTCACGTGACCCACCAGAGTATAATAGGCGAGCCATCCGCCGCCAGAGACATTCTCTCTCCAATGCAACATGTCTGATCTAGCCTTTTTTGCTCATGCCAACGTGTTTCATCGGGGGGTAAGCCTATCCCCATCGAAGTCTCAATTGCCAGCATTTCGGAGGATCTACAAGTAATGTGCATCACCGTGGATCTTTCCAATTTGATCACCACCTCGAAAGATGACCGGGCCAATCGTTATATCAACGAACGTCTCCATCTGAAAAGCCACCTGCCTGGATCCGTGTCCCTCGAATACATCAGCTTTTGCGTCAGGGACAAATTTTGTCACCTGGCGCAAGGAAATCGAGGCCTTATCGTGGTCAAGGGAACCGACCAGCGCAAAATCTTGGAACAGCTGGGACTCTTTACCATCAAACTGGGGACTCTGCCAAAGTTCCAGGACCTCCATGACCGTACTCTGCCAAATCACCTGCACGATGAGATGCACAAGTATTATGATGTATCCGAGTGCACCATGGTAAAGTCTTTTCGTTTTGCTCGTCATCTGCAACATTTCAACAACCTGCAGGCCGATTGTAAGAAACAAATGGCTGATTTGGTAAAGTAAGTGTGGAAAATTGGACTGTGGACTAAAAATATTAAACTGTAAATATTGGACTAGACCGAAAATATTAAACTGTTAAAAATGCCCATGGGCCCAAAAAAGGGGGACTGAGTCGACACAAGAGTCGACTTGGTCCCCCTTTTTTGGGTTAAGGAAGGTTCCAACGTTGGAGGGCCTCTCTTTTAAAACTTTTACTCAAACGAAAAATGTGCCAAGATTAGTTTCGAGGTTGTCCACCAAGATGTCATAAAATACGTTAAAAGATTAGTTTCAAGGTTGAAAAGCATCCACCAATAGAAATCGTTTCACGTGACATCATTAGCATATATAAAAGGTGAGCAGGCAGCAGCTAGACATTCAATTGCTTCTGACTGCAGTCGACATTTGTTTTTTTGTTTTTTTTTGTTAAAACTGTCAGGTTGGTATTGGGTATTCCAAATCTGGCAGTTTTGACGGAAAAATAATTTCTATGGCAACAGGCCAATGCTACATGTTTTTCGTTAAGACTGTCAGGATTTGGCGTCATGTTGAAAATTCCCAAATTCTGGCAGTCTTATCAGTAAATGTTTTTAGCCAAAATCTTCAAAAAAAATCTGAAAAAAGGGGGACCGAGTCGCATGTCGACTGGGTCCCCCTTTTTTTGGGCCAAATGATGCACCAAGATTGGAATTCCTCTTTTTAAACACTTGACACAAAAATTTGGACTCGCCTGCTGGCTGCCAGTTGAGTCCTCCTTGACACGCCAAGATTGGAAGGCCTAATAGCGTGAGATGGCAATGAAATGATTTTCCTGGTTTTCTCGATACACCAACGTTGAAATGCCTACATTTCATGGGTCGTTGCTTTCACCATGCTTGAAGCATCTCCATTTCATTTGTGGATCGCTCCCCCCCCCTGACATGTCTCAATTTCATTTGTGAATCGCCCCCCGTTTTAAATCATTCGTCTGGGTTGAAACTTTTTTTTCTCGCGCTCATCCAAAATATTTTTTCGGAAGAATTTGAAAAAAGTTTGTTTGTTCATTTGTAGTAGAACGTACTTTAGACTTTCGGACAGACTTTGATTTGAGCATAAAATGCAACATAAGGGTACAAAAGAAGATGAAAAGGGGACAAAATTCATACAAAAAGAGCCATTCTAAGGTGGATTTCGACTTGAAACATGATAGCGAAAAAGAGCCGTGAGAGGGAGACTTTTAACGCAGGGTAGGGGAAAAAGGGATAGGATGTATTCAAAAAGAGCCGTTGGACCTAAAACACAACGGGAGGGGAGGTGAAAGGGGGATTCTACAAAAGGAGCTATGGGATGGAGACTCTTAATGGGGGTAGGTGAAAAGGGGATTCGACAAAAAGAGCCGTTGGACCTGAAACACAACGTAGAGGGACAAGATTCTGACAAAAACAACGTAGGATCCTTTCGAAAAAGGTCGTTTTCCATTTTCAATCATTTTTGGAAAGGGTCACGGTGCTCAACTTTTTATTCGACCGACTGTATGGAACCTATGGTAATGACTGTAAAACGAGAGGCGTTTCCTATTTTACAGTGATTGCCATAGGTGAATGGTATAACGGTAAAGGCACTGGGGCCCCTGTGTGCAAAGGCATACGGGAAGCTGCTCACCCCCCCCCCCGCGATCCAATTTTAAACGTGGAGCGCAAATGTTTATACGACTTGTGGAAAGCGAGGAAAGTAACAAGCGTAGGGTAAAATTCTTTGGGTAAACCTTACATAATTTGGCGTAATTTTGAACCATGGTCAAGTGACGATCCATGAGACGTATTCAAAGGGATCTGGGGTTGGGACACATTGGCCACCAGACTAAATAGAGAAATGTGTAATAATGCATGAAAAGTAACAACCACCCAACATCACATCCAAGGAGGGATGTATGTATTCATAAAACAGTAAAGTAATTAAAAAGAACAACAACAAAAAAACCCCACTTTTTTCAATTTTTTTTTATTTATTATAACAACTGTAATAAAACAATGACAAAACCACGACACATTTTTTAGTCCATAACATAAAGTGTACCAAAACCACGACACATTTTTACAGTCTTTAACATAAAATGTACTCATGTCTAAAGTTTCACCACTTGACAGATTTTGAGGTTTTTAAAACCATGTTATATTTTTATAGTCCTCATGTGTTGCAGGTATTTTCACCTAGGGTGTCCAAGAAGGGTTCCTTGTACAGCCACTTTCCCCCACTCGGTGAGTTCACTGGATCAGCATTCTTTTCAGTCCAATATTTTCCAACAACAAACTATCCTTTCCGACTTGAAATACATCTCTTTGGGTCTTTAAAACATCTCTTTGGGTCTTCAATACATCTATTTCAGCCTTCAGTGCATCTCTTTCGGTCTTTAGTACATCTCTTTCAATCTTAAATACATTTCTTTCGGCTTTAAAGGTGTCTCTTTCCAATTTCAAAACATTTCTTTCAGCTTTCCACTCATTTTCTTTGGATTTCCACTCGTTTTTAAAAACGTCCAGTTCATTCATTAAATCGGCCACGATGGGTTTCCAATAATCGTCTCGTTCCTTTTGCATCTTTTCTTTAATTTCCTTGATTTGATTCATGACATTCTGTTGCTTTGGGGATAAAACGTACAGTTCGTCCTTGAGAACTTGAAGAGACTCTTTGAAATTTATTTTCTTGTCACCGTATAACGTCCAATACGTTTCGCCTTCAAAGGGAATCTTGCAACGGATAAACTTCCAACCCGTCACTTTAATGGGGACTACCCATTTCAAATGACGCCACTTGTCTCGCATACGTTGAACGTGGGTATTCCATTGCACTACATTTTTGCTCCCGTTCTGCTCCGCGAGTAACCTTTGTATCCCGTCGGGAAACAAAGTGCACAAAACGGCAATGCTATGCGGATGCATAGGTCGATTTATATGGAAATGGGAGGTATGTTTCCCTTCTTCTACATTGTCTGGGATCCTACCATCACACGTGGCCTTTGGCTGGCTCACGTACACCAGGGTCCGAGCCAAGTGAAAAGCATCTCCAATTTTGACGCATTTCTTGGCCCGTCCCATGTGGGGAAAATCATAACGAATTTTATGTTTCCAAATGTCTTGAAACGAGCTCTCCTTTTCACAAGCCAGAATCATGTGTCGATGTTGTATGTGACCCTCTAATCCATCACATAGACACCAGAAGGGTAAAATGACCAATTCGTCACGAATGGCTTCCATCTCCTGACAAAAGTGAGGAAAGACGTCGTGTTTCACCATAATGTGAAACCAATACAGGTCTTGGCACAGGTAGCGTTGAACGATTCCGTGAATGTCCTTTCCCAAACCACTGGCTTCACTAAATTCGATTCCACGGGGCCACAGGTCGGGTTTTTCAAAGACTGAATCCTAAAATCCAACAAACGTGGGGTCTTTGCAACGATTATACAGGTTGTGGGGCGTCAAGATGAAATACATACATTCGCACAGAATGTCGTCCTCGTAATTCGGGGGTGGGTAATCCTTTTTTCTATGAGCCACAAAACCTTTCAAGCATTCCACAACATGTTGCACATTCTCACGCTTCATTCTTTGCCCATGAGGCCAAGATTTAAACCCCATACAAAAAACGCACTCTTTACGATTCTTAAAAAAATGTTCTTTCAAAGCATGTGTGTGATAGTATTGTCCAAAAGTCATGGATTCAAAACAAATGGGACAACGAACGACAATATTCGAGGAGGAATTGATAAGCTTGTAAAGCGTCGTGAGAGACATGTCAGCAGCACACCAAAATAATTCTGGAAATATAAAATCATCCAAGTCAACCACATATTAAAAAAAAAAACATTTTTTTCCCCAATACATTGTTGACTTAGATGATAGACAATATTTTTTTTACAGTCGGGCGAAAAATATTTTAAATCCTTCTGTTACAATACCGGTGTAAATGTCCATCTTCTCCTTCCATCTTGAGGTGTTGTAGAAGGTCTATTCGAGGGAGAGGGTGACACATGCACCCTTTGCAGTACGGTCACGTGTCTCACGACGGCCACGGGTCGGGGAACCTGAGGATCTCTTTCTTGCCACGTAAACTTCATCTGGTGTTCAAAATGTTTTTGAACCTCTTTAGGGGAAGGAATCGTATAAGGTGTGTGACGGGTGCTTACGCGTTTCAGTAACCTTCTCTCGAACCCTTTAAAATATTTTATTTATTTCAACTAATCTTCTCCGAGAGCTAAAAAGTGTGACTTATGCAAACGAGATATTTTCTGGTTTAGCGAGTTCGAAAAGGATATAAAAGGGAGAAATGAAATGAAGAGAAAAAGGAGATTTTGAGAGAGTAGTTTTTCTAGTGGAAATATATTCGTCGGGAGAAGTCTATTGAAAAGTATACATTAAATCAGTTCGGGACGGAACTGAGAGATAGCTGAGATGGAAGCCGCTCATCAAAGCAATACAGATATAGAAGAACCTGCCTTAAGAAAAGGTATCAGGTCAGTTGTTTTCATAAATTAAATATAAATGTGTAGCTTGATTGTACGCGTCGTTCTCCGTGGATTCAGTTAGGATTCCGTCGCTCATAATTGAATTCTTCTCATACAACACTGTATTTTGTTGATCTTAAGGTTTGAATAGTATTTGTGTAATCTCTCAATTAAGAAAGGTCAATAAATAAGATTGATTTATTAAATAAGTTGTAATTAATTATGGATCCAACATATTCAGATTTATATAATACGCGAAGGGGAGTTAATAATCTTAGAGGTACTGATAGACTACGACAGGTGTATTCCGCGTGGTGCACTTCTCGTGTCGCATGACCAAGGAATTCATCGTGTCTTGCTTAGGGCTCACCACTTCCATTCGGCAACAGGACGCGAACCCAATCTTCTTTCACCAACAACAATTCGTTTAAGCTGGTAAAGACTTTCTTGTCCTGACCTTCAGTCCGTCTCAAAGATTTCATTTGCAGGTACGAATTCACCTTCCAACGATTGGGGAATAATCGCTTTCGGGCCCAAAACTTTTGAGTGTAGGGCCAAACATCAAGGGTGGTGTCGTGATAGGTCAGGGTCAATTCGGGAGAATACGAGACGAGGGTAGGTAGAATAGAGTCTCGCATGGCCTCAAAGGGCACAATGTCCTCCTCCGTGACATGGGGAGTGATCAAAGGATGGTTCTGTTTGTAAAAGAATCCACTCTCGGTACGTTCAAATTGGCATTTGAGAACACCGGGAGAAAAAAAGACGACGGGTAATCTATAAAACTCTAGACGAGTTCGAACTCGACAAGGTAAAACATACTTTTCCACAAAGGTGGGAAAGATGATCTTGGGAAACATAAGGTAATACCGACGATGCAATTTGTAAATCTCAAGCATCATGAAAGTGTAATGAGTAGCACGACTCCGCTCAAGTATTTCAACTCTCTAAAAAAAAAAATTTTTTTTTTTTTAAATGATTTCTACAATTTTAATTATTTTTTTTTCCTCTTTGACATTTTCCTTCTACTTGGACCATTCGTTTGGAATTTTTAAAGTTGGCAGGAGGTTACACGTGGGTGACTTGTCCCTCCCAGTTGAAATATTTCATCGTTTTGTGGACCCTGTCATCCGCTTGGTGTTCTTTCCAAACATAATGCATCTCCTCGGGTAGAATGGTGTCCAAATACATGTAGGTGGCGAGATCTGTGGCTCCAATCACCAACTCCCATCCGTGGTTGTTTCTTTCCAAATAATCTTTGACCAAATGGTACTTTAGGAAGTGTTCCAACTCGTCTTGAGCCACTCGCACGATATCACTGTGATCCCAACCATCTTGGTCTCTGAACAGGGAAGGAGAATGCTTCAAGTTTCGTAGGACATCTGAGTAGCTAAATGATTGTAAGCTTCCCAGAGTCGGACGAATCTCGACCTGTTTATTATCAAACGGACTTTGAAGAAAGATGCGACAGGGAACCCATTGGGATTGATAGCGCATCCATTCGATGGAAACGAGATAGTGTCGCAATTGGGTTGGGTAGCCATGACAAGAAAAAAAAATCGAGCAGCTGAGAGTAAATGAGTAGAATGTAAACTTGCCTATAAAAATGAATTTAAAACAATTTTTTTTTTTTTTTTTTTTACATTGGAAAATTTTTTTCATGCTTGTAATTTGAGATTGTTTTCATTCGGATGTATGAAATTTGTAGTGTCCATTAAAGTACATCCTTGTCATCTTAATGTCTAGAGACAGGTTCAAGCATGTTATAAATTGACGCATCGTGTTGGGTAACAACTCCCAATGCAGGTACACCTTCATTTTCAGATTCCGCACCATTTTCAATGTCAGAATCTATTGACAGATTCAAGCAGCTCTGTTATCAATTGACCCATCGTGTTGGGTAACTCTAATACGGTTACATCTTCATTTTCAGATTCAGCAACACTTTCCATGTCAGAATCTGAATGCAGGTCAGATTCCGTGTCGGAAGAGATTGTCCATAAGGGTTCACCACTCAGTAAATCTCCAAAAATACGCAATGTGTATCCAGATGGACCACATCCAATAGAAGTTTTATCTCGTTTACACAATTTACGACGACAAAAGGGGCATGTATTTTTACCGCTTTTAACCCATTGTTTTAAACAATTTGAATGAAACATGTGCTTACATTGACTCAGAGTGTACCATTCAAATTCATCGCTACTTAAACAGATGGAGCAATCGTCGCTTGGGCAAGGCTCGCTACTCAGGGAGCTGGAATCGTTGGTTTCGTGTGGGTAAGTGTCGCCATTGAGAGAGCTAGAATCATTGATTTCGTGTGTTCCAGGCTCGCCGCTGAGAGAACTGGAATCGTTGTGTCTGGAACGTATCATCCTAGTAGGGATTAATTTGCTAGGTAGAAAAGACTTTTTTCAGTTTCCTGCTACCTTGTTGCGACTCTTTAGAATGAAAGTCAATTTGACAACACTGGTATGAATGTGAATACAGTTTAAAACTTGCAAGAGTTTTTACTGAGAAAAAAAATTTTTTTTTTTAGAGAGAAATTGTTTGACTTGTTTCAGTACAATTTCTTGGAGAGTGCTTTAGTAACAACTCTTGTACCCCTCACAAGAGTCTCCTTATGACTTTCCCTCCTTGCCCATGCCTCTTGAATGTACTCCCCTTCATCTCAATAACTTGTATAAACATCCAACCAACACAGAAGCCGAGATACCCATGATCGCAAAAGAATAGAGACGTTTTTTGGAACGGTTTTCATCCAGAGCGTTCAGATAGGATTCGGCCAATTTGAGAGCGATAAATTTAATTTCAAACATTTTCACTGGAAACTTTTCATAGATGAAACGTAGATGCAACATAAACAACAAGAGGCGGTAGTTTTCCGTGACTAAATTCACCTTTCCCTCGGGTTTCAAAGCATCCAACCATGGTTGAATGTCAGAAGGGTTGGGTGCGGATAATGTGTCCACATTCTTTTGTATAAGGGATGTTAACTTGATATTGAGCATTATATTGTTGGACAGGAGGATGTAATGAATCCATTGGGACAGTTGCAATGGCCGTTTGGAAAGAGGGATTTGTTCCAAGGGTAAACGCAGAGGTTCCGATTCTTTGGAAAACTGACGAGCTATATCAGTAAACATTGCTTTGTTTAAAAGTTTTGAGTGTAAATGAAATGTCGGCCACAGGATAAATGTTTATGAAAAAAATGGAATGCTTTTTTCCAATTCACCAATTAAAGATTCAAAGTCAAAATGATGAGTAGGAAATGTTTACCACACAGCAAACAAAATTAGAGCTCGAGTTGAAGGCTCACCCTTTTCAACACTCTAAATCTCTCTAAAAAAATTTTTTTTTTAGAGAGACACAGCAATTGTTTTCAGAGGCATTCATATTGTTTTCTAAACACACTTTTCCTTTGGACAACATTCCTTGTGCTCTGGAATACAATTAAACGATATTCAGTAATGTTTGCACAAAATTAGGTGGGTCTTCATTATTAAATAATAGTCTTGAAGAGATTTATCAGTGAATGGACCTTTTTCAATACATTTTCAAGAGTCCCCATGCATCAGATTACAGGGTTCTCGTTTAGTCAAACGTATCCATAACAAATAGGCTTTGGTGACGGCACAACTCTTTTTATGGCACATTTTGCAAGGATATTTCAATTTATTGGGTTCTGGGTCCACATAAACGTTCATCTCTTCGGGGGCCATTCTTTTCAAAGACAACAACAAACCAGCCATATACACGTCCATGATTTTACATTCCACGAGCGCGGCCATCACTCGCGTTTCCCATTCAGGCACGAGAGGATATCGAAACCAGAGTGTGTCCATGACGACCACACATTCCGATTCATCCACCGCCAACGCTGCTAATCCTCCTGGTTGGTGACGAGAGATTAATTGAAAAGCAGTTTCAGCATTGGCCCAAGATGTGGATTCCATAGTCTCCATAATCTATTCACCTTATTTTCTACGAGATTACACAATTTTGTTGGATGTGTTTCAATGAGCACATTTCTTGACACTTTCCTCTTTGGTCTCCATGGGTCGCTTCTGTTTCGTCTGCTGTTCTCGGCGCCATTCCGCAATCTCGGCCACCTGCTCTTGGACAGACTCCACGTACCCGTCTCTACATTCAGGGCATGTTCCATCAAAAATACTTTCCAAAATGGATCGACATTCTTGAGGGTCTGCACGAGCCCAGAACGATACAACTGACGTACGGCTCGGACGTGTTTGCCACGCGCCTCTTCGGCATCGTAGCGAAACAGGTCGATATATTTCTTGGGATCCTCTCCCTGGTAGCCGTCCATGGCAAAGAATTCGTACAGTGTTTTGGGATCGCTGATTTTGTGTAAAATGCTCGCCAAATTGATGAAATCCGATGATCGCACATTGTCTCGACCCAAAATACGCTCGACACAATGCTGCTCGTCCAAAGTGGCATTTTTGGAACTCAGAGTCCAAATTTTGAGCAAATCCTGGTGGAGGTGAGAATCCATCAAATAGGGAGCTTGGCGAGACACTTCCAAGACGTGGGACCAGGGTAGATGGAAGGAGTGTGACACTTGTTTCAAAAGGCGTAGGACGAGCGTCTCAAAGGTTAAATGGGGATTGTCATGATGTTCCATCTCTCGTGTAAAGATATTGAGGCAGTGTTGACTGTCCATGATGATACTTGATTCTAGCTGTTGAAGATTTAAACTGGTTAAAAAAAATTTTTTTTCATGTTCTCTCATTCAATTCATTTTAATGTCGTTTCCTCCTGACACTCACTCACATCCATTCCTGACATCCTGTAGTAGTCAGCAGAAGGTTCCTTCTTTCATTGGAACCTATTTTTTTACACCTGTTCCAATATTTTTTGCATCATGTCCTCTCATTCAATTCATTTTAATGTCCGTTTCATCCTGACACTCACCCACATAAATTCATAACATCATGCAGTAGTAAGCAGAAGGTTCCTTATAATAATGCTACCTGCTTAAATGAGAGGGTTTTATGAGAGGGTTTTCAACAGGGAAAAATGCACGTAAAAATGTCAAGTGGGGTGCTTTTTTTACCAAAAAACTCGAGAGGTAGGACCCTTGGGTCAGAATGGAAAGGGTTTTAAAAAAACAGGTAAAAAGGGTCAAGTGGGGGAACCCATCCTGTGTAAGGGAAGGTGAGGGGTTCTATAAATAAGGTCAATGCTCACACAATCGTTTTCTACTGACCGAGAGACATGTTCAAATCCTCGGCGTCTTTTTACAGACATCTCAACAGAGGGTCTGGTACTCTCGTAGAGTGTCCCAAATGTCTGGAACAAATGACCGTGCGTCACTTTTATAAAAAACATGCCTCCCAAACACACAAGGTGGACGGTCGGAAGCAATGCATGTTTTGTTTCGGAAGAAAACAATGGCCTCATGGACAAAAGAATCGTCCTGAAAACATAAATCATCTCACGTTGTGTTTGCAACGTTTCGTACAAGAGGCCAAGGTGGAAGAGGAGAGGATGGAAGAGGAGATTATGGAGGAAGTGTGTGGATGTAGACACTTTCAACCCATGTCGCGTGAAATGCAAGGTCGTAACAAAGACAGATTGAGCGAATATGGTGGGTTTTATGAGTCGCTGCTTGAAAAATCCGACATGTGGGAAGAGGGGATAAAATGGGTCATGCGAAAAGAGGTGTGTAGAATCATTCAGCGTTATTTGAGGCAAGATTTAATGTGGTTTCACACGATGGTAAAACAGGATGCGTTTGATATGTTTCGCCGAGAAATGGAAAAGATTCAGGATCAATGCGTCATTTTACCCTTTTGGTGCCTCTGCGATGGATTGCAAAATGAGAGGGGTAAAATACAGCATCGACACATGATTCTAGCGTGTGAACAAGAGAGTGCGTTTGAAGACGTCTGGAAATAAAAATTCGTTATGAATTTCCCAAGAGGGGTCATGCCAAAAAATGCGTCAAGATTAAAAATGCCTTTCATCTGGTGCGAACCATCGTCTACGTGAGTCAACCCAAATCGTCGTGTGGCAAGGGCGAGATTCCTGACAATTTAAGCGATCCAATCCATGGGTCTCATTTTCACATCAATCGACCCTTGCACCCGCATAGTATTGCTTTCCTTTGTACCCTCTTTCCAGGAGGGATAGAAAAATTACTGTGGGAGCAGGTGGGCAGTAAAAATGTGTCAAATTGGGAAAAGGTAGCCAAGCGTGTACCGGACGAGTGGAGTCATTTGAAATGGAGTTTACCCAACCATGTGACGGGCTGGAAATTTTTAAACTGTGTGATTCCCCTCCATCCGTGTTACGAGGAAACGGTGGAAGAGACTCCTCTGTACGTGACGCTATACGGTAACAAAAAAATACATTTAAAGGAGGGAAACCAGGGGGCCGAGTGTTCGTTTCAACGAATTCGAGACGACATGTACGTGTTGTCTCGTAATCAACAAAATACATTGATGGAAATTAAGAAAGCAAAGCAAGAGTGGGCCATGGACCACAAGGTGATATTAAGGTCCAAGCTCAACGAGATGAAAGCGAAAAACGACCTGATTCAAAGGGAAAGAGACTTGTTGAAAGAGGAAAATGACGTGTTGAAAACGAAAGAAAATGAGTTGAACGCTAAATTGCAAAATATGTCAGTCAAAAATAAAATATTGAAAAAGTTGTTGCAGAGAAAAAGAGTGGACAGGATCTCTTCCAATACATGGCGTTGGAACAATAGAGTAAAAAGGTTCCTTCGACCTCCTTCAGCTCTCTCTCAATTTTCGAGAGTTTACTAGCAAACCTTTCAAACTGAAGCAGGTAGAAAAGAATTTCTAGTTTAATTTTTTTTTTTTTTTGTGAAAATTTACTTTGGAAAATCTTTGAATGCACTTACAGAAATTTTTGCAGACAAAAAACTTTGTTGACACATTTTTTGTTAACATTTGGAGAGTCCAAAGAAAATTTCAAATGTATTGTTTTTATTCGTCGGAACAACTATCATAATCCTTGGATTTAATGTTCTCGTGAAATGAAAAGTGTGAGGAATTTGTGTGAATATTTCAAATCCATCCTGATTATTATTTATATAGCTTTTAAATGCAGACTCGGTAACCATTTGAAATAAACTTTCTACACCATCCTTTCGATTTTCCTCCATAGTCTCCTCATTTTCTCCACTATTATTTACCCCTTCTTCCTCCATAGAATCATTTTCTCCACTATTATGTGTAACCCACCTTTATCCATTACATGTTCTACATTATTTACCCCACCTTCTTCCATAGAATCATTTTCTCCACTATTATTTACCCTTCCTTCCTCCATAGAATCATTTTCTGCATTATTTACCCCACCTTCCTCCATTGCATTTTCAGCATTATTTACCCCACCTTCCTCTATAGTATTTTCTACATTATTTAACCCACCTTCCCCTCTATAGTATTTTCGGCGTTATTTACCCCTCCTTCCTCTGTAGTATTTTCTACATTATTCCCACAGCATCCTCAATATTGTAAATCCCACTTTCCAGGGTGACAGAAAAAATGTATTGCCGTAAGAGTTCAAAATCCCGTTTTCGTTGCAACTCCAAATCCTGCGTAAATTCTCGTATCCATTGGGCCACTTTAACAGTATTTTTATTGGGGTAATCCACCACATACAATTTGGGAGATTGCTTGTACGAACTTTCAAATGTTCGTTTCCCCTGCACATAAGCATATCCAGTTTCGAGGGCGTTTGAAAGTTTTTTGGCCAATTTATTATTTTAACGGCCAATAATGTGAAATGCTGCATTTCTTGTGACCAATTGAACACGAGCAGTTTGTTTGGGATACTTTTTGGTAGGAGGTAGTACATGGTTTCCCAAAATAATGTCATTTGGGAAACATTTGGCAAACATGGTCCCATTCTTTTTGCCGAGGAGACCAGCTATATCCAAAATACGAAAATATAAAAGATTATCCATGCCAACCAATATACCTAAGACGGGAGCATCCATACTAAGTGCTAATTGAAACCACATGGTTCAATATTAAATTGCCACTTTTTTCCAATAAATTTAAAAGAAACCAAATAATTTGCGGGTTGAAGCTGTAATGACACTCAAAGCCTCAGCTAAACTATATAGCCAACTATTTCCTCTTTAAAAAAAAAAAAAAAAAATTCTTCAAACAATTTGAAATGATTTGTAGTTTTCAATGACAGCCTTTTCAAAGTTCCACTTCCCATAGGAAGGTCCCCACTATGTAAAGCACATGTTGATTATTTCGTACTTGCTGAGATTATTCCCATTTCAAGAGATTAAGTGATCCATTTTACATGGTCCATTATAAAACATATTCAGATTGTTTGACCCAATAGGATTAAATAAGGTGGTCCCATGCATGTTTGTCTATTTCCTGTAGTATGGATTGTAAAAGAAGTGTGTGTTTAGAGTAACACATTGCAAACAAAACACCATTTTGACAAATCAAATCATGTTTATTAAGGCCAATTTTACAAACTTTTTAACATAATAAATCATTCAATGTATGTACAATTCTTTCTTTTTGGGTTCAGATACCGTTTTTGTTCAAATAAAGGTCGGGCTCCCAGTCAATCTTTCTTTCTATGCAACGGCGAGGGGCAACCATAACGTTGGCTTTTTCTGTCTTCAACTGAAACATTGGTTTAAAATAGAATTCAGTGTCCACAAAGTTGAAAAAATGGGAGCATTCAACGTCCATGTTTTCAGTAGATACGCATAATCCCAAACTATCAACTTGCTAATTTCGAAGCTGTTTGCTAGATTAAACTCAAATCCATCTTGGGTTCGAATAAATTCAAAGGTTTCAAATTTATTTCTCAAAGTATATCCACATACTTGCACTTTGGTGAGCACTGGACAGTTCAAAATTTCCTCCCGCACAAAATCGTTAAAAATGCAATTCGGTAGTAAAAAAATGTAATCTCGATCCTTCTTGTAAATCGGAAACATTCTGAATAGACAGGAAAAATGCTAGCCAGGAGTAACTGTAGCCGGGAATAACTATATGACAGTCTGGTTTTGGTTTGAATCAAACAAACTAAAAACCCGGAATTAATGATTAAAAAAAAAAATTTTTTTTTTAAAAAAGAGCTTGTAGTCACTTGAAACTTTTTGTTAGAGCTTCAGAGTGCCACCCAGATACTACTTGCCTGCTACAAAATATTATTTGACTTTTGAACGGCACATTGGGTGCAGGTTATAGAGAGCGTGCTTCAACAGACCTGCTCGTAAAATTACTAGAGTTGTTTGCAATATTACGCTGAGACTCATCATGCATCCCTTGTATCGTTTGGGTAGTCATTATTTGATCATCATTCACCGATGGGTGTATCGCAATTTCGTAGAGAATTGCATTTTAAATGTTCCTGTAGGAACGGAATTGCACGTCAATGGACGCAAGGACCATTTCCTGACCAATCGTTTTGTACGAACTGAAGAAGGAGATTTTTATATGATCTCATGGTACATGCGGACGAGTGCAATAGGTTTTGTCTGCCTACGTGTCCAATCCAATGGAATGGATCCTGACACCAGAGACTATGGGGACTTTAATTTTGGATGGATTTGATACAAAACCTCCCACTTTGTATGTGTATACGGACCAGGTGAAGCTCCTCATTTGGACGGATCATATGGTATGGACGGTGGGGAAACGACCGCATCCGGATTGGAAATTGGTGGGATATATCCAATGGAAGTCTGTGCGAAATCCACAACCTGAAGGGAAAAAGTCTACAAAAGTTTTTATGAATTTTTGGGGCGAGTCGGCAAAATCCGGGAATAGATTGTTTGGTCGGAAGAAATATTTGTGTGGTGCAATGTTGTACAGATGACAAGATAAAAAGTTGTATAGAATTTAATCCAAAAAAAAAATTTTTTTTTTTGAAGAGTACTCCACAAGATTTTTTTAAAGGTTTATAATCCTTTGAGTAAGCAACATCCTAAAGCATTTAAAGCGATTGGACAATCAAATAATATATTGCACACTCAATTGCATAGCGCACTTAGCTTT